>JAWPHD010014584.1:5000-60365 GCA_037043455.1 Cyrtodaria siliqua
TGGCAAAGGTTATGTTGCAGGTTAAAGTGTGACGGGCGATGGACGAGGACGACGAAGACGACGGACAAAGTGATCCCTAAGTGTCTGCCATGCTACGCAGGCGACACTAAAACGACACAGTGTAGGTTATTTATAGCCGCCACAGAGAGAGGGGAAGGATACATAGGAATCCGGGAACCGTGCCCTACTATTAGTATCGAATACATTCCTATGGTTCTTTAACGTGCTCGGAGGGTAGACCGATACACGGGAACCCCCGGTTTACGTCACCATCCGACGGATGAGGCTAAGGGAAAGTGTGTTGCCCAAGAACGCCGGAAAAACGAAATATATGTATATATACTGAAAGGAAAAAGAAACTCATAATCAAAAAATGCCTATACTACACTATTATATACGTAATTCCACGTAATATTCCAGATATATCTCATCGTGTTTTGTACAAAAACGGACTACAACTAATTACAGAATGGACAGCTCTTTCATGTAATAGACCTAATCAAAGTGTACTTTGTTACACGAAATTCATAAATGTTGAAGTTTCGCTTGAAAAAATCAAGCCATTTCAGTATTGTGTTTCATTAAGATGTGGTTCAAGATTGCAACGTTTAAACCCTAAGTTTGCTCTCCCGCTTGAGCCAAATGCGCATTCTGTCAATAATGAAACTTTAAAGGGGTAACCATTGGTGTGTTCGGTGCTGTTTCAACCTTCTTTCCGAATGGACAGGCCAAATGTCGCCCTGTACCATTCGATTAGCAGTAGGATATTAAACATACAACAATATACAGTGAAAATAGCCATTATGCGTTTCTTTTTCTTTAATATAATTATTGACTTAATTATACGCGTTGCTTAATGGAACATTGTATTCCTCTAGTATTATATTTTGTGTTTCCATTCCAGCGCATACTTTAATTAATGATGAATTTATTCTTATGAAAATGCCCCCATTTTTTCAACATATTGGCAATAAGGTGCTTCTTGAATCTGAGCACTTTAGGCATCTAGTTTGGAATACTTGTAGTTTTATAACTATTCCTTCCAAAACAATCGTGTCACAGCCATAAATTCGAAAGTACTAAAGAGAGTTAAATTAGACTTCATACACATTTTAACACAATAAGAAGGTGTGTTATGCGTAAAAATCAGGTCCCTACCTCAAAAGATCAAGGTCACACATGGAGGTCAAAGGTTAAATGAGTCTCATTCATATCTTCAAACGTTTTGAAGGGAATTTCATGAAAGTTCACACAAGTATTAATCACAATGAGAGGGAGTGTCGCGTACAGGAATACCTCAAAGGTCGAGGTCACACTTGGAGGTCAAAGGTCAGATGAGTCAAATCCGTGTCTCAGCCATAACTTTGATATTAAATTATTGAATGGAATTTGATGAAATTTCACACAAACGTTAATGAAAATGAGAAGGTTAGTCACGCGCCAAATTCAGGTCTGTACCTCAAAGGTCAAGGTCACAAGAAGAGATCACATATCAAATGCAACTCTGTTGTGCGCAATACATTCATTATACCTTCCATTTAGAATTTCAACAATGTAGGAATAACTATAAAAAAAAATCCTTCCTCGGCATTGTGTCACTTACTGCTGACCTTCATTGTAAGATTAATACTTGATGGTTCACAAATACCGAGCCCTCTCCATGAATGTGTGTGTTCAAACCCGTGTATGTATACTATCTGCTTTTTCAGATAATGTACATGAGGTAGGAATAGAAGACCCAACTGATTTTGAAGAAGCACCCGATAAACCAACCGATGAAACTAGCAAAGTTTCAGTAGCAGCTAGTGATAATAATGAACCTGATTCCGAAACAGGTGATTCTAGTACTGTTCATATCATTGGTAATTTAGAAAATGTAATTCGGGACGAGTCCAATTCGGATGTTATAGCTCTTCACTCAAGTACACTTAATTATAAAGAACATCTTGAAGATGAAAAAGGGGATCGTCATTCTGGCGAAGACCATGCCATCAATAAGAGTGAAAGGGATATTTTAAAAGAAGGTGATCAATCTGAAAATGAAAACATCCTTGAAGTCGAAGAAGTTGCCAATATTGTTATTGAACCAGATGCAGTAAAGCCCAAGTCAAAACAGAATATGGTTAGTTCTGACGCTGACGATAACGAAGAGAAGGTTGAAAACAGATATGAAGAAAACACTGGAAGTAAGCAACTTTATACTAACGACATTGCTGTAGCAGACATAGTTGGTCATGAGAAAATGATCGAAGAGACAATTGGAGAAAACGAACAAAAAGAAGATGTCGAAGAAAAGAAAACAAATGCAACTAATAACAATGAAGAAGACATTGAAGAGAAACAACTGGAGAATGAAGATTTGAGGCAAATTCTAGTTTCATTTAATGAGGAGCAAGTAAACAATGTGACATCTTTTTTAAGTGATGATGCTGCTAGCAAGAACCCAGCTTTAAAAGTGATAGATAATAAAGTTGATGAAAGAAAAGATGTTGATAGTGTTAAAGTTTGCACTGTGGAGTTCCAATATGAAGACCACAAACAATTTGAACAGAAAGGTAATAAACTTAATTACGTAAATATACCAGATCTAGGTACTGCAAATGCAGGAGTTAATGAAGGCGATACCGATGTTATTAAAACGGAAGAAAATAATAAGGAAGAATTAAACAAACGTGACGAATATGATTTAGTGGATGTAGATGAAGGACTAAAGCCCCAAGATGAAACAATACAAGCCAAGGCAGGCGAGGTTTCCGGTATGTTATTATGTATTGGTGATTATTAGATATACAATTAGAACTGCATGCATTTTGCACTACCACTAATGACCATATTCAATCAAACCAAGATACTTTAAAATATTATTCGTTTCGAATTAAAACCTTAAAACAACCGACAATATTGTTATGTGTTATCTATCTCTGGTATTTGGCAATCAATGTTAATGTTATTAAATTTCAGACATGATGAATACAACAGCTCGTGATGATCAGACAGCTGCAGATGTCTATGATGGTAATGTTCCTCCAGAATCTGACTTTGCTGTAGATAACTTGGACACCAGCATAGAACCAGTAGCAGGTGATGGTACGAGCCAGGAATCAGTTGTTGATGATTCAGCTGACATTGAAACTGAGACCAATAAATCTGAACAGAAGGAACAAGCGTCTAAGAAAGCAGGCAAACAAGAGGTATTTTAATTTAAAATATAAAATGCACTGTGACAGGTATGTTGTCCCAATGAACTTAAACCAAAATAACAAAAGTCATGTTCTATGCAATGCAGATGTATAACAATACATAATATAAAGACAATTAAGCACATCATGCCATTAGCATTGTAAGTTCGCTGAAAGGGGCGTCCGTGGCTGAGTGGTATGAGTCTCTGACTTGAAATCACTTTCCCCTCACCGCTGTTGGTTCGAACCATCAGGGGCCTAGTAATCTTTATTTGGGGAAGCTATCCAGCTGGCTTGCGGAACGTCGGTGATTCTAGCCCGGTTCTACGGAAAATGCACAGTGGGGCACCAGGGGTCTACAGCCGCCAGTGGAAGCTGGGAAGTCGCCATATGACCCTGCTATTTGCGCGACTATAAAATCCAATTCAGTTCAATTCAAATGTGCTGAAGCTATGATAAGAAACTGTATTAAATCGGATTGTACGTATAAATTACTAAAATAGTGAGAGATTTTATTTATTTTAAGCCTGAATTTGAAGGAAAACATGTCTACAAGTCACGTGTTGCAATAGAAACAGACGTTGCAATGGATGGTGGTGTGGAAGAGCCAACATTTAAAGATAGAAGAAGTGCGAAAGTGACAAATCCAGATGCTAAAACGGCCCATGATAAGGGTGATAGTTCAGGTGGTGTTACTACAAGTGAGGTAACCGTACCACTTGAAGTAAACAAGAACACAGAAGCACCCTCTGGTGTTAAAACAAGAGAAACTAATGATGTCGACATGAATGATACAGACGCTCAGTTAAGGGAAAAGGTTTGTATGACATTGGACTCCTTTGCTTTACTGTAAAACAGTTAGTAGGATCTATGATCATCGGTCATAATTGTTTTTAGTAAGAGCACTGCTAACCGTTCGCAGTAGAGCTGTGTTTAACTCTCAGTTATTTCTGTAATTGTACTTGAATCTGCAATTTTGTTGAAATGTTTACGATTTTAAAAAATGAGATATAGGGTCCTATAGAAACCACAGCGTCCGAGCGCAATGTCATCGTAGGTCCACACTGTACTGCAAACAAGGACTTGAAAATACAATGAAAGAGACACAAAAACAACAGAAAGGGTGGTGAAGACAGGGTTTCCGACTTGGAACGGTCAGTAGGCAATAAGGCCTACTGGTTAGCTTGAATCGATTTTATATGCGCACAATCCTCGCTATTATCCTGTCTTCCACGCCCAAATAGACAAGACAGTGTAAACAAAACTACATCCCATCAAAAGGAATTCTCTAACAATAAAGTCCACATCCTAAGGTTAAAACGGTACACATTTCTGATAGTAATCATATAATATAATTTTCGGTGCAACTCGTCTTAAGATCATCATGGTGTAATGCGATCCCAGCTCTGGATTGTTTTATCATACTTATAAAATAAACTACATAATATATATTTATTTTGGCAAAATCTCGGTTACAGTACGTTATTGTCGTATCATATATTCTATTGAAGGGCGTTACCGTATATTATCTTGGGCCATAAAATTTAATAAAATACGATTTGAAACATTTTATTTATTTTTTCAAAATATCAAACTAGTTCAGTTCAGAACATACTCGTATATATACAAATACAACGTGGTGTGTGGCTAATTAAAATATGCTTCAAGAATGACCAATATAGGCTAAAGGTATCATATCTATAAAAATGGGAGTATATAATAATTGGACGACTTTCAAAAATAGTTCAGAATTTCATGGGTAATGTTATGTTATACTTAATACATGTTGGAATGCATTGATCGTCAGCATTTGTTGTAATGTTTTAATCTAACTTGGTGAATATTAACATAACCTCTGGTAGTAGTAATCAATTATTATTGACTATTATATGCATCGATTTTGATTCAATTGTTAGAAGAGAGCTCGATAGCTATGTTAAAATCTTAACAACAGAGGCCATTTGTTGTCGCTTAAATGATATCCATCCATTCGTTAGTGCGTCCGAAAATGTTAACGTTTCTGATCGCATCATACGTGTATGCGAAGAGCGTGACACTGTTCCTACGGTAAGGGAATTTTGAAATGTTAGCAAAAGTCAGGGGTAAATCACGGAAATATGAAATCTCAGACCGAGTACCGAAAAATTATATATAAAATAAAAAGGTATGCATATTCATCATAATGATCTTAATCAGTTTCTTAATTTGGCTGATATTTTCTGGAGTGAGCAAAAGTAAAAGTGCAGATTTTGGTTGACAACGCTCAAAATGCTTGCATGTGTACTATATAATAATGATCATTATGTGGTCCAACCTTAATTCCATTAAGCGATGGGAAAGCTTATATTAGTAGGATTATATAACGGATCGACAATAAATATGTTTAAAAACATTTTTTACTGAAAAAAATGCGATAACCTGTTTAAAATGACCTACTAAATGTTTTAATTTTGCAATATGCAGATTTATTAAGCTGAAATTAAGGTTTAATTTCATACCCATCCAACCCCGTTTTCTCTTCTTGGAGAAGGGATTGGATGGGTATGAAAGTTAATACTCGGACCACGTAATGTAATGGCAATACATGTAAAATTTGTTATATTTCCTCTTAATGCTAACAGTTTAACTTTTCGGCAAGTCCGCTAGAAATGTATTTTGTTGTAACATTATTGTCATCTGATTTACATGGAAATCGAACAAATGTATTGCCACTATAGTACACAGGACAATGCTTGTTTTTAACATTTGGGAAATATGTTCTAATCCGTCCAAAGTACTATGTGGCTGACAAGCTGTTTGAAATGCTTGATTGCGTAGACAGGTTAAATTTTATCCCATGTGATTTGTTAAGTTTTGGTTAATTCTGCTCTACCCATCTTTACATTAATTTTGAAGATAGTTTTTTGTCAGTTCAACTTAGGTCAATTTATGGATTCTTCATATTCAGTAGCTTTCTGTTTGTGAAAAGTAGTAAGACATAATATCAGTACTTTCTCTGGAGCACACATGTTTGACTGTTTTATTTATACATGTATATAGTCACTTTTCGATTTTTGGTTCCATGTATATAAGTAACACAGCCAACGTATTAACTTAGTCAACCAGGGCTTGCTTTCGTTGGAACCAGATGATTTTCATACATGTCTTGTAACATCCAGCAATAAAACAAATCATTACTTAGACTACAAAAAAGGTGGCCGAATAGCAGGATGGAGCCCAACATATATTAATCAAGTTCATAGATGACCTATCGAATCTCCTGTGACCATAATAATTTGGTCAGGGAAAGTTTGTTTTCAAGGGAAAGTCAGGGAACCCGTGTGGCATTGCTTTTTAATAGTTGTTCGTGTATACTACCAAGTTACAATGACATAAGGTTACACTCATATAATGTAATAAAGACCAAATTGTGTCCATTCTAGCACTCATATATCTAGGTACACATATACTCAGTACAACACGTGCGCCGTATCACACGCTATATAAACAGTAACATTTGCCTTCATCCTTAAGGAATCGTTGTGAAATATGTGCATTACGTGGTCCCGCCTTAATTCCATTAAACGATGGGAAGGCTTATATTTGCAGGATTTTATAACAGACATTTCGGCAAAAAAACACGTTTAAAAACATTTTTTTACTGACAAAGTTATAACCTGTATAAAATGACCTATTAATTTTTTAATTTTACAACATGCAAAATGTTTAAGCCTAAATTAAGGATGTATTTCAATCACCAGCCAATCCCAATTTCGCTTCTTGAAGAAGGGCTTGGATGAGGTATGGAAGTTCATACTCGGACATTGTAATGACGTAGCCAAATGTCAGATTGATATTGAGTTACATAGGACGTCGTTCTTGGTTTATTAAGTAACGACTTACTATCCTCTAATTAAATTCTTGAACTTAACTTGCGTGATGTTATTGGCAGGAAAAAAGAAATCGTATGACAGATCCTGATGAAAAATTGGAACTACTGTCCATGAAGCACAGCGACATCACCGTGCCAGGTAATATCTCAAAAGAGGAAGCCATGATTAAAAAAGGTTTATGTGGTAAGAATGCGTACAATCTCCTACTACAAACTGTTTATTATCGACATCAATTGCGATGAATAGTTTCATGGTGCAGTTCTTGTTTCATTTATCTTATCGTATGAAATAAAGATGATATTTTGTTCAAGATGGTGCCTTAAATATATGAGGAAATAGGGTCTTAATATCCAGTGAAGCTTTATATGAAGTTTACATTGCTATCTGTGCATTTGTTATAAATTCAATTACAGTTGTTTCCAAATGTTAAGGTATGTCACTGTGTACATAACTTTTCTGTTTACGCAAAAAGCTATTGCGTTACTGTAGTGTTGAAACTTTGGTACTATGAACATTGAGTATAATCTATTTGATTTTTAGATAATGGCTCCAATAAATGTTTTGTGTTTATGTTGCAGAAAGTCAGAGCATACCCCAGCTGTCAGAAACCAGGCAAACGCCAGCCGGTAAGGACGTTGTGCACTTCTTCTTCCCACGTTGTGCAGTTTTAACTTCCCATGTTGTGATCTTACAGTAACATAGTGTACACTTTCCACGTAGTCTCTCTAGTTCTCTAGCTTCTTGTTATTTTATAATAACGCCCCTTGAAAGAGTTTGGATTGCTGTTGTACAATACATTCCTTTCTATTATGTCTTGTGTGTGTGTGTGTGTGTGTGTGTGTGTGTGTGGTTTTACTTACATAATGATGTATGACTCGTATGGTATGTGGCGGTTTAAATGTGCGGTCAGAACTGTGTGACGGCCGTAAACAATCTCTCTGAGCTATGAATTAATAGTATACTTATTTACAACGCCCATGGGATCATCGAGCTAGACCATTGTGGCTTGAAAAAACACCTCACAATTCGGTGCTAGGGCGTAAAAGCTGCTTCATCTTCCGTATTTATGAACAGATTCAATCAAACGAAGACACTTCAAAGGACACTTCGTTTCAAATTAAAACCTTAAAACAACTCACAATATTGTCATGTGTTATATATCTCTGTTACTTGGCATTCAAGCAATCAATGTTGATGTTGATACATTTCAGACATGATGAGTACAACAGCTCGTGATGATCAGACAGCTGCATATGCCTATGATGGTAATGTTCTTACAGAATCTGACTTTGCTGTAGATAACTTGGACACCAGGATAGAACCAGCGGCAGGAGATGGCACGAGCCAGGAACTAGTTAGTGATGATTCACCTTCAGAGACCAATACACCTAAACAGAAGGAAAAATCTTCTGAGGAAGCAAAATACAAGAAAGAGGTATTTTAATTTAAAATATGAAAAGCACATGTATGTTGACCAATGAACTCAAACCAAAAAACAATAAAACGGATTTGTCTTGTCACGTTCTATGTAATGCAGATGTATAACCATTTATAACAGAAAGACAATTAAGCATACCATGCCATGCCCATTGTAATTGTGTTCAAGCTATGATTAGAAAGTGTATTAAATTAATGGCTGCTCTAACAAAATCAAACATATTACAAAACAAATCGTATTCTTAGTATATATTATAAAAATGGTGAGATACTGTATTTATTTTAAGCCTGATGTTGAAGAAAAACATGTCTACCATACCAATGTTGCAATAGAAACAGAGTTTGCAATGGATGCTGCTGTGAATGAGCCAACATCTGAAGATCGAAGAAATGCAAAAGTGATAAATGCAGATGCTAAAACAACCCATGACGAGAATGATAATTCAGGTGGTATTACTACAAGTCAGGGAACAAGAACACGTGAAATAAACAAAGACGCAGAAGCACAACCTGGTGTTGAAGCAGGAGAGACAACTAATGATGTCAACATGAAGGATACAGAGGATGATGTCAACATGAATGATACAGAAGATGATGCCAACATGAATGATACAGAGGCTCAGTCAAGGGAAAAGGTTTGTTTGACATTGGAATCTTTCTCTTTACTGTAAAACGGTTAGTAGGGTTAGTGAGCATCGGTCATAATTGTTATTTAGTAAGGGCACTGCTTACCGTTCGCAGTAGAGCTGTGTTTAACTCTCAGTTATATCTGTAATAGCACTTGAATCTGCAATTTTGTTGAAATATTTACGATTTTAAAGTTAAAACGGTACCCATTTCTGATAGTAATCATAAAGATAATTTTCTTTGCAACTCGTCTTAAGACCGTCATGGTGTAATGCGATCCCAGCTCTGGATTGATTTATCATACTTTTAAAAAGAACTACATAATATATATATTTTTTGGTAAAATCTCGGTTACAATACGTTTTTGTTGTATCAGATATTCTATTGAAAGGCGTTACCGTATATTATCTTGGGGGTATACAATTTAATAAAATACGACTTGAAACATTTCATTTTTTTTTGGAAAATCTCAAACAAGTTCAGTCCAGAACATATATATTCAAATACAACTTGGTGTGTTGCTAATTAAAATACGCTTCAAGAATGACCAATATAGGCTAAAGGTATCATATCTATAAAAATGGGAGTATATAATAATTGGATGACTTTCAAAAATAGTTCAGAATTTCATGGGTAATGTTATGTTATTCTTAATACATGTTAGAATGTATTGCTCGTCAGCATTTGTTGTATTGTTTTAATCTATCTTGGTGAATCTTAACATAACATCTGGTAGTAGTAATCAATTATTACTGACTATTATACGCATCAATTTTGATTCAATTGTTAGAAGAGAGCTCGATATTAATGTTAAAATCTTAACAACAGAGGCCATTCGTTGTCGCTTAAATGATATCCATCAATTCGTTAGTGCGTCCAAAAATGTTAACGTTTCTGATCGCTTCATACGTATGCGAAGTCCCATGGTCAGTGAATTTCGAAATTGGTCAGGGAAATTCGAAATTTTAGCAAAAGTCAGGGTTAAATCACGGAAATTGAAATCTAAGACCGAGAACCGAATAATTATATATAAAATAAAAAGGTATGCATATTCATCATCATGATCTTAATCAGTTTCTTAATTTGTCTGATATTTTCTGGAGTGAGCAAAGGTAAAAGTGCAGATTTTGGTTAGCAACACTCATAATGCTTGCATGTGTACTATAAAAATAATCATTATGTGGTCCAACCTTAATTCCATTAAGCGATGGCAAAGCGTTAACCTGTTTAAAGGGACCTACTAAATGTTTTAATTTTACAATATGCAGATGTTTTAAGCTGAAATTAAGGTTAAATTTCATACCCCAGCCAACCCCGTTTTCGCTTCTTGGAGAAGGGATTTGATGAAATATGAAAGTTAATACTCGGACCACGTAATGTAATGGCAATACATGTACAAGTTGTTAGATTTCCTATTATGATAACAGTTTAACTTTTCGGCAAGTCCGCTAGAAATGTATTTTGTTTTAACATTATTTTCATCTGCTTTACTTGGAAATCGAACAAATGTATTGCCACTATAGTACACAGGACAATGCTTGTTTTTGACATTTGGGAAATATGTTCTAATCCGTCCAAAGTACTATGTAGCTGACTAGACTGTTTGAAATGCTTGATTGCCTAGACAGGTTAAAATTTTATCCCACGCGATTTAAGTTTTGGTTAATTCTGCTCTATCCATCTTTACATTTATTTTTCAAGATAGCATTTTGTCAGTTCAACTTAGGTCAAAATACAACATTTATTTATGGATTCTTCATATTCAGTAGCTTTCTGTTTGTGAAAAGTAGTAAGACATAATATCAGTACTTTCTCTGGAGCACACATGTTTGACTGTTTTATATATATATATGTATATAGTCACTTTTCGATTTTTGGTTCCATGTATATAAGTAACACAGCCAACGTATTAACCCAGTCAATCAGGGCTTGCTTTCGATGGAACCAGATGAATGTCATGCATGTCTTGTACACATCCAGCAATGAAACAAGTCATTACTTAGACTACAAAAAATGTGGTTCGTGTTGGTCGAAGGGCAGGATGGAGCCCAACATATATTAATCAAGTTCATCGATGACCTATCGAATCTCCTGTGGCCATAATAATTTGGTCAGGGAAAGTTTGTTTTCAGGGAAAGTCAGGAAATCCTGTGTGGCATTGCTTTTTAATAGTTATTCGTGTATACTACCAAGTTACAATGACATAATGTTACACTGATATAATGTAATAAAGACCAAATTGTTTCCATTCTCTAGGTACACATATACTCAGTACAACACGTGCGCCGTATCACACGCTATATAAACACATTTGCCTTCACCTGTAAGGAATCTTTGTGAAATATGTGCATTACATGGTCCCGCCTTAATTCCATTAAGCGATGGAAAAGTGTATATTAGCAGGATTTTATAACAGACATTCCGGCAAAAAAAACACGTTTAAAAAAAAAAAATACTGACAAAAGTTATAATCTGTATAAAATGACCTATTAATTGTTTTAATTTTACAACATGCAAAATGTTTAAGCCTTAATTAAGGATTTATTTCATACCCCAGCCAATCCCAATTTTGCTTCTTCGAGAAGGGTTTGGATGGGGTATGGAAGTTAATACTCGGACCATGTAATGACGTCGACAAATGTCAGACTGATATCGAGTTACATCGGACGTCGTTCTTGGTTTATTAAGTAACGACTTACTATCATCTAATTTTAAATTCTTGAACTTAACTTGATTGATGTTATTGGCAGGAAAAAAGAAATCGTATGATAGATCCTGATGAAGAATTGGAACTACCGTCCATGATGCACAGCGACATCACCGTGCCAGGTCATATCTCGGAAGAGGAAGCCATGATTAAAGAAAGTTTATGTGGTAAGAATGCGTAAAATCTCCTACTACAAACTGTTTATTATCGACATCAGTTGCGATGAATAGTTTCATGGTGCACTTTTTGTTTCATTTATCTTATCGTATGAAGTAAAGATGATATTTTGTTCAAGATGGTGCCTTAAATATATGAGGAAGTAGGGTCTTAATATCCAGTGAAGCTTTATATGAAGTTTGCATTGCTATCTGTGCATTTGTTATAAATTCAATTACAGTTGTTTCCAAGGTATGTCACTATTTACGTAACTTTTCTGTTTGCGCAAAAAGCTATTGCGTTACTGTAGTGTTGAAACTTTGATACTATGAACATTGAGTATAATTTATTTGATTTTTAGATAATGGCTCCAATAAATGTTGTGTGTTTATGTTGCAGAAAGTCAGAGCCTACCCCAGCTGTCAGAAACCAACGTCCCTTTTGTTACAATAACATAGCGTACACTTTACACATAGTCTTTCTAGTTCTCATTATTGTATAATAATCCATCTTGCAATTATTTGGATTTCTCTTATACACTTAATTCCTTTCAATTCTGACTTGTCTCTGTGTTTTTACTATATACCTACTGATGTATGATTTTTATGGTATGTTGCATGTGAGGTTTAAATGTGCGGTCTTTATTTTATCGTATCCTATGCACTTAAATAATACATGTTGGTCAATCTAGCTAGAATTGACCACCATGCTATTAAAATTAAATGCATTATCATGGCTTCGATCTGGAGTGCATAATGCCGAGTAGGAGTATATACCGGGTAAATTAGACCCATATACTTTTAAAATACATGGAACGCACAAAATATTTAAAAAAAAAAAACACTTACATAATGCATAGCAAATACCGGAGATAAGTTTACCTATTATTGGTTGTTCTTTCCCCCATTTGTCCAATGTTTGATCACTAGCGCAATGACAGATACCATGTCAATGGTTCACAATTAGCTTCTTATTAATATATATTTACTTCTTGCACATGCAATGTATTAACATTATGTCGTATGTGTCCTTCAGAACCGGCGAGTTGGACCACCGTTCAGATGACCCAGTGGGAGTTGCTGGAAAAACAGGAGGTGAATCTAAGAAAGGAGTTCATATCAACATTCCAATCCTTGGACGAAAAGCACCGCAAAGAAATTAAGGATATGTTAGACGAATCGTTTAAACATCAGAAAATGGTGAAAAATGAAAGTTTATATATTTTTCATAGTTTATTAAGTCCGCTTGACCTTGACCTGATAATGTAGCTTAACCAGTATCTAAAGATAAACATTGATACATCGGTTTGGAAGAAAAAAAGGAAATTCTAGATACCAAGTTTGGTATACTGTGCCAAAAAACAGAAAACAAAACGGGACGTTTGTGTTCGAACGACCACAAAGAAAACGCGATTATATTACATAACTAAGCATATAGGGGTATTGCATGTCTAGGATCTATGTATAAAACACAGAAGTCAAGTTGTTGTAAGAGTTTCAAAACAAAACTTTTAGGGGATTTTTAATGATACTTTTTTTTTTTCAATCATGGTAAATATCAGTATAACGACTTATTTTCGATTACATTATAATTCATTGTACTTATTTGCATTATGTATCTGACAGGAAAACGGAGGTCATGCGACTACGGAACGAAATGGTTCCGGTTCCCCAGCCCTCAGTAAGTTGGCAAGTCCGCTGAGGAGGGACTCGCATAGTCCACACAGGGAAGAGTGCGTTTATTCACAAATAGACGGATCTGCGGTGCAATCACGATTTGGAAGCGCGGGCTCTCCATCAAGATTAAGATGCCCTGACTTAAGCCCTGGTTCTCTAACTAATCGAGATGGATCAACTAGCCATACAAAATCGGGTAGCTCTGATTCTTCAACTGATACAGTTGGGTCAGCGGTCCAAGCAAGATCTAGTAGCCCTGGTTCGCAATACAATCGAGATGAAGGGTCAGTGGTCCCTGCCAGGTCTTGTAGCCATGGTTCTCTATACAATTTAGATGATGGGTCAGTGGTCTCCGCAATATATAACAGCGTTAGTCCATCAACATGTCGAGATGGATCAGCGATCACCACTAGATCCATTAGCCCAGGATCAGAAAGGAATAAAGACAGATCAGTAAGCCCTGTCGGTCATAGAGATAGAGATAGCAATGATGAATCTGCAATTTCAGATGGAAATATGTCAGAAAGCCCACATCAAGGAAATATGTCAATGTCAGACAGTTCTACAGAGAGAAGTACGTCACTTAAGCAAACACGTAGGTCGGGATCAGGCAGTCCTACTGAGTCATCTAGGTCAAAAATGGGTAGTGTAACGGAGATAAATATGTCAATGTTATGCAATCCTAATGAGAGAAGCAGGACACGAACAAGGACAAAGTCAAGCAGCTCTAGGAGCAGCTCTAGGGAGAGAAGTAGCTCAAGATCAGGCTCAAAAGGTCCGGTTGGAAGTGAAGGTTTTGACGTCCACAGAAGCAGGTATGAACAGGAAGTAAAATGTATTCACAATAATTATGTGCTTATGTTGTTTTCCGCCAACCTCGGGATACACATTCAGAATAAACTAACCAACGCCCAGTATGTAGGAATTGTATTGCATCAATTGCAAAATGGTCCTTTTCTACTTAGCTTTCACGGTTCTCGAAGTAACAATGCAAAAAGTACAACAATTCAGTCGAAAATTCAAAGGCAATGGTGGAAATATAGCATTGTGAACTTTCAATATAGTAAGTTCCGCACAAAAACATTTTTTTTAAAAATGGAGACTGCCACGCTGCCCTATGTGCTGGACTTAGTTCTCGGGGCAGATTGTAAGAGAGGTGTCATTCCGGTTTCTTTTGTATCCTTTCACTTTATCTTAAGAATGCCTTTAACAGCCTAAAATTGCCTTGATGAGCGGTTAAACTTACATTTAATTCTGCCACAGCAAATGCAGTGTTTACGTAGTAAAATAAGTATTCAAATAAATTGTAATAAACATAAAAACATAGAAACAGAAACTATCGCCAGCAACTCGTTTACGATAAGTATAGCGTATTAACATTCACGCTAAAATGTAACACTCTGAATCTTGATCGTATTATAGTTTGAAGTATACTTGTATACTATATTGGTTCTAATTAATTTCAATATTCCAGGTCCAGAAGTCTATCAGAGGGACAAAGACCAAAGAACGGTTAGTATGTTGAGGATTTCTTTTTGTCTAGTTGCGAGTTACAAAACGTGAGTTGCGAGTTACAAGCCTACCATAACTAAGAAGATACTAGTTGCGAGTTACAAGCCAAATACGTGAATTGCGAGTTACAAGCCGAAAAAAACGAGTTGCGAGATACAAGCCTACAATAACTTAGAAAATGCGAGTTACAAACCAAAAATGAGAGATGCCAGTTACAAGCCGAAAACGAGAGTTTCGAATTACAAGAAAAAAACGCGAGTTTCGAGTTACTAACCTACAATAACTAAGAAAATGTGAGTTGCGAGTTACAAGCCGAAAATGCGAGTTGCGAGTTACAAGCCAAATACGCGAGTTGCGAGTTACAAGCCGAAAAAAGCGTGTTGCGAGTCACAAGCCTACAATAACTTAGAAAATGCGAGTTACAAACCAAAAATGAGAGATGCGAGTTACAAGCCGAAAACGCGAGTTGCGAGTTACAAGCCTACAATAACTAAGAAAATGCGAGTTGCGCGTTACAAGCCGAACATGCGAGTTGCGAGTCACAAGCCGAAAAAAGCGAGTTGTGAGTTACAAGCCGAAAAAATGCGAGTTGCGAGTTACAAGCCTACAATAAAAATGCGAGTTACAAACCAAAAATGAAAGATGCGAGTTATAAGCCGAAAACGCGAGTTGCGAGTTTCAAGCCAAAAACGCGAGTTGCGAGTTACTAGCCTACAATAACTAAGAAAATGCGAGTTGCGAGTTACAAGCCGAAAATGCGAGTTGCGAGTTACAAGCCAAAAATGCAAGTTGCGAGTAACAAAAAGCGTGTTGCGAGTTGCAAAAGATAATAAAATTAAGTTACAAACAATAATATACTAAATCATTTCAATAGGTAGACACATATATAATATACTGTTGGTGAAAAGAATAAGTATTGTTCTTGTCTGCTTTATACAAAAGTATAAAAAGCTAAACAATTATGAACAACAAGCAAAGATGTAATTTAATTAGGCAATTCAGGAACAACACATACAACAATGTATCAATGATAACATCAATTTATTGCTTATCAATGGGTTTCACCAGTGACAAAAGTTGACAAGTCCTCAGGGTGTGAGGTCGTTTATGTTACGCGCTGGAAGAAATGAGGTAGGTCGGTAGTTTTTTAATTTATAATTCTTGTTCCATGAGGAGGAGACAACGCATTGTTTTGTCTTTTGGAGTAGTGCATGCAATGAAATAAGGATCAAGACAAGTGTCTGACATTTTCGAAATATTTTAAGAGAAATAAGAGACATTTGATACATGATACATCAAAATGTGACTAGTATAAGGAATATGATTAAGCACGTTTACTGCACGATTTATATTTCATATAAAACACCTGTCTGATAAACTTACTAGTGTATCTTAAACATAAACTTCTCAAGACAAGAATACAGCATAACATTGCGTGCATCATACTCCGCCTTGTATCTTAAATATTTAATGCAAACAATGAATGATCAACTTATTTTCAATGTATACCACACGTGTATTCACACTCATACGCCGTACGTGCATTTATCATCTAATGCACATGTTTCGTCGAATTATCCAATTCGGAAAGATATGAATACGACATATGTCACAAGATATCCCATATAGACCAACCTGAAACTATGCATTACAACAAGAACATAATTGTACCTTTTCAAGGCGAAGAGTGGGACCCTGATGATACAGTGATTATCAGAAAGGAAAAGGCAGAAGAGGACAGTATCGATGGCCAGTCAGAATTGGAGACAATGGGAGACACTGTTCAAGGTGAGCATAATCTATTATCGACAAGCTCTTTGTAGACCTTTGGCCTGCATAGTGTGCCTTACGTGGACGGATCTCTAGTTACATTTATTTCAGAGTCACACTTTTATGATCCATTCTTGTCAACTCTTCCTCATTAAGACCGTTAATAATGTTATTTTGCTTGACTCTTTTACTTTCACGCTTAAAAAGTCCGCAAAGGCTTTTTATTGGTAATATGAAAATGAGTGTTTTCTTTTAATATCGCACACAACTCTTAAAAACGCTACATCCGGTGTCTGTATGTTCGTCCAACTATCCTTCTGATCGATGTTTGCTTGATCGCTTTTTTCTCCAACGAAAGTACAGTTTATATGAATTCAGATATGTTGATATTGTTGAAGTTTTAGCTACTCCTTCCCCAGCTCATCAACCCCTGAGTAAAGATGCTATTGAGACTGGTGATAGTACATATTTATATTGTAGTGCTCTGGTCATGTTTGAATCCCGCCGAAACGCCACCTATATATCTCTGTCTCTCTTGATAGAGTAAAATAATGGACAGTGTACACAAAGTCTCTCCAGATCTTAAACTCTCCTTATTTTTAAAAATGCTCTCTTTTTGGTGTTTGGTAACGGTATTTCACACTAAATACTTATATAATGTGTCTTCTAAAACCCTCACTTTCACGTTTGTAGTAGCGAGTGTTCGCTAAGCCCTTCTATACCTCATCCTAACTCTCTGTATGCCACATTTTCAAAGAGTTCCGCTTATTTTCTTGTGTTTTTCTTTTTTCAAATGTGGATGTTTGGTTTAATTTTATTCATATTGTATTTAATTTCTACACATGTTGCATGTGCGGGTTACCTCAAATAAGCATGACTACATTATATAAATATTGCATCCCAGTGAGGGTGACAGTGGTTATTGTCAACCTGAGGAAAATAATGTCAACCGAGGCGAAGACGAGGTTGCCATTATTTTTCCGAAGGCCGACAATATCCACTGTCACCCTCACTGGGATGCAATATTTATTTTATTATACCGAACAAATAAAAAAAATTGATTAAAATTTAAATATACGAGGCGGAAAATTGGATTTTTTTTTTTTTTAAATTTATATTTTTATACCAGTTTTGATTTAAAGTAACAAATCTGCATGCCACATTTTTTTTTATTGTCGTTTGGTAAACCAAGCGTCTTACGATTGACATAGTTTCAACTGTAATTGCCAAAGCGTGTCATTATTGGTAAAACTCAAAACCTATTTTTATACTTCCCGTGACGTCACAATCTTGTAACAGTAAAAATTGTTTACCGGTGAACAGTAAAATTTGCTTCACGCTAAGGGTATGGGCAATTTATACAGGAGTGTAAACGTGAGGTGTAATAATATTGTATCATATACACGTTAACAGCATAATTATTTAATTCTGTCTGGAACCTGATTGACATTTATCCGCAAAACAAAGTGTTCTTAAATGTTAATAATGTTAAAAGTTAACTCATCATGAGAGCATCTAATATTCAATATACCTAGTCAAATACCTGTCAAAATAATAAGAAAAACGCGATATTATTCCCCCAAAAGACCTCTTACTAAACGGGTAAAGATTTCAAAACTGTTAAGATTTATTTATCACTGTTGATTGTAAAGGTAAATCATAAAAAATATATACCCATATTATTCCTCCCACATTTCGGGACCCAATCTCCATATTCAATTTGATTGACATGTGATGTTTGATTTGATTACGTGTTTTGAGTTGACTGTGAATATTACATTTCCTGTTCGACTTTTGGACCTACTTTTATTGGTTTGTCAAAACTCTCTCTCTACTCACTGCATATTTCATGGGCTCTTTAGGTGCAGTGTTTATATGGCATAAACTATCGTCATAAAAATATAACATATCTTTTTGCCCATTTAAACAATACCTTTAACTTATGTTGCCCTCTTTATTCTACAGGCACGATACATTTAACCAATGCCCAGATAGAGGTACTGAAAAAAACACTAGAGGCAGACATAAGAAAGGAGATGGAGTCGAAAGTTATAGCCTTGGAAGAACAGTATTTCAAAGAAAGAGAGGAGGCAGAATTGTTGTTTGAACAACAAAGAATGGTGAGGATGGAAGGTTTTACTTTCTCATTATTCAGTACATTTGACCTTGAAATAATTCAGTTTGTTTGCCTTTGAACTAGTGTTGTAGCTGAACTATGTAATGTTTATATATCTGTAAAACTGGAATTTCTTTATACTGATCCATAATATTAACTAAAGTGTACCTTTTTGGAATATGAAACCTTGTTTGCACAGTTCCCATACAATATAACTAGGGTTCTTGGGTTTACTCCAACTACTATGCACAAAAATAGAACAGCCAATTGTCGGTTACTGCTACTAATCATGAGTTTTGTCTTTCACACATAAAATGTCAAATGCTTGTGTACTGGTTATTTTATTTCTTGTGCATTGAGTATTTTGCATTTCCTTTTTTTCCGTCCGTATATTGAAATTTAGCAAATGCAAGAACATTGGTCATTTTGTGCCATTGTTGTTTTTGCCTAAATTTAGTATAAAGTGGATATGTAACATTATTAAACTGCGAATGATTTGCTTGTGGTTTGGTTCTTGTTTACCTTTGTCATGAATCACAAACGGCCCTGGTTGATAGTTTGTCTTTCTTTGGTTTAATATCATAGTTTCGAACAAAATATCAACGTCAAACCTCGGGTTGATAACGAAGTATAGAGTATCATTCCTTGTACCGACATTGCGTTCTGTATATATCAGGATTACGAGACTCGTATCGGGGAACTTCGGGAAGAACTAGAACAACAGTCCAGAATGTCCAGCTTCATCACCGTGTCAGATCACATCTCAGAAGAGGAGGATGGGATTCAACAACAAAGTAACATATATAGTATTATTCATTAACATCAACTTCTGCTTTAAATTATACTGTATATAATACTGTTATTGTATGGATTCGCTTTTGATAGATACATGGTACCAATTAGAAAATTCTATGTGACGATAGAAAAGTAAATTCCATTCATAAGTATAGTAAATACAATAGTAAACGTTATCTCTGTATTAACGTGCATGCATGTAATTGTTTATTCCAGAAAATACATGGACAGACAGAGAGTATCAATTGGGAGCGTGGGCATTCAGACAACCACAGAAAGTAAGTATATGGGAGTAAGGCAAACGAGGTGGGCATGAAATGGTGTAAACGGAACGGTTGGTTAATAATACGATATCATAACTTTATTTCACTTTGGGAGTACGGGAAGGGATATAAGAGTGTCTAGAATATGTGTTTATTAAACTACTGAGGGAAGATATGATGTAGATATCGTTATATTGAAAGACATTGTATGTGAAATTATTTTGCAATGTGTTACTCAAATGTCAGTCGGTTTGAGTAATGTGGTGGAATAAGGTGGTTATTTTCTGCAACATCATTGGTGTTGCTTTTCTTTAATATTAAATAAATTTTGAAAAAGCTGATTTACGTAGTAATGATTCCATACTGGTGAATATCACTAGAAGTTTAATTCTGTTTTTAACAGTATCAAATCCATTTCAAACTGATAAATATATGATAAGCAATTTAAATAAGGGTATAAATATAAGACAGCTTTTGCTGTACCTTCGGTATCATCCATCAGACTCGTATACGTTATACACTGTATAAGATATGCATCGGGACAAAAAGACTCGTTCGCCAATTAATTAATTTCATTTATAAAAGAGTTAAACATTTAATGACATAAATAATCGTCGATGTGTGTGACCTAATTTTCTTCCCGAAGATGAGTTCTTACCGAATGTGGTCTTAGAAAAGAATTTGAAGCTTACTCTACTACTTCGACATCGGAGTCCGCTCTAATTACGTGTATGTTTAAGTTCGACAGGACCACTCTTCATTGAATATTATATTTATAACGTACTTTGTGTCGGGCCAGATTTTCGCGAATTTTATTGAAACACTCGTTTCGCGATGTTTCTCGGTGTCAGTGTTCGCGAGTTTTGTCTGTAGCCAGACGGATGTGACTTAAATTGTGTTTAATACTGAGTTACCCTGGAAAAGGTAGGTAAACACCAATGAATTGTATATAATTTGCCAATCTGGTCTGATTACAGTTCAAATACACAGAACCCTCTGGTAGATTCCTTCCTAATTGCTACTTAAAGCCTCAGAGTCCCTATATCAATCGATTTCTTCTTTGTAGGCGTGTCTTTATTTGTAACTTCATGTTCACCAGCTCATGTCGAAATCGGGTATTTAAGCGAGCAAATATAGCGAAGAAAATCATTTACTGTATATACATCGACCAGTGCACATCGTACCTATACACAGGTAACATTAATTTTTATCCCCAAAAAAGTTAGCTTCTTTCGGGGCTCGAACACACGACCTTCTGATTTCAAGTCCTCTGCTCTATCCACTGAACTACAAGGCTACTTGAGAAAATAGTATTCTAACTACCATATATTATGAGGCAAAATAACTTAACATATTTGAACGCAACTAATGATGGATCAATAAATATGCAGTCCATATTGTCGCACGTGTAAATTAACATTGCCTGGTGTAATACTGTATCTTATCAATATGAAACTAATACTTCGCCTCAAATCAGCCATATCTCGACTTGTTATTTAGCGCTTGATGAGTTTGTGTGCACGCTTTTGTTATTACGTAATGCCTATTTAGTGTTAAAAATGCTACAAAATACCAATAAATAGCAGTGGTCTAGAGGTTCAGCGTACATCTTTCAAATCTTACAAGTGCAAGGCTGTGGTTCAAATCCCGTTCCGGGCATCTATTTTTTTATCACATCTATTCTGGAGCCGTATATTCATCGATGTTACCTGAACGGAGGCTAAATAAAAAAGTGAAATTTTACGAATCGATTTCTCCTTATATACAGACTTTTGGGGTGTTCGTCGATTTGAAACTACTTCACACGTGACTCATTCATATTCATGAGTTATTACCAGTTGAAATAGGGACTGTACAGCTTTAAGGAGGTCAGCTGATCCAATCCTGGATATCGATAATTTCTCCACAATAGGGTGCCCTTGACAGATTAAATCATTTGCTTACTTTCTTGTATTTTGTTCAGTTCTTTATGTGTTTGTTTTGTCAAGTTGTGAATGCTGTTTTGTGTTTGTTTTCTTGAAATGTTAGTATATTAGGTACTATAATAACCCCCGCTATCCGAGTTTAAAATACATAACATGTTAAAACATTCACGTCAAGCGATCCAAACGTTGGTACTTAATTCAAATTACTAATATTAGTAGTATTATATTCAAACTGATTAATGGCGACGTCCAAAATAGACAACAAGTATGATCGTTGTAATTTGAAAATTGTGGAAATTATGTTATGTATGTTCTGACAGCCAGCAAGGCACGTTGTACAGCACGCACGTGCATCTCCTGTTAAGAAGACAATCTTGAGTCCATGACCTACCGATTGACGTTAGTATAAATGTATGCGATCAAACGATCATGTACCCATTCCATATACAGTTTCGAGTTTCTTATCAATCTCGAGTGTGTTTTCTGAACCGGGAGGCTTTAATGCGTACTGGATACCAATCTGCTTGTCCTCTTCAACGCAAAAAAAAGCAGTAGGTTGACCTGCAAAATAAAGGAGACATGTTGAAAGGGGCTTCTTACATGGCCGTTATGTATAACCACGCAGAGCACACGTTCTATACTTTAATATGGTTGAGAAAACAGCCTGGAATAAATAATTAAATTCTTGATAAAGCTACAGAGTCTCTATAGCAATCGATTTCTTCTTTGTAGGCGTGTCTTTATTTATAACTTCATGTTCACCAGTTCATGTCCAAATCGGGTATTTAAGCGAACAAATATAGAGCAGGAAATCATTTATTCGTGGCTCGAACACACGATCTTCTGATTTCAAGTCCGGTGCTCTATCCACTGAATTATAACTCTACTTGAGAAAAAAGTAAACTAACTACCAGTTATTATGAGGCAAAATAACTTATTATATTTGAACGCAACTCAAGATGGATCAATAAATATGTAGTCCATATTGTCGCACGTGTTAATTAACATTGCCTTGTGTAATACTGTATGTTATCAATATGAAACTAATACTTCGCCTCAAAACAACCATATCTCGACTTTTAATTTAGCGATTGATGAGTTTGTGTGCACGCGCTTGTTATTACCCAATGCCTATTTAGTGTTAAAAATAATAAATAGCAGTGGTCTAGTGGTTCAACGTACATCTTTCAAAACTTACAGGTGCAAGGCTGTGGTTTAAATCCCGGTCCGGGCAACTTTTTTTTATCATATATTCTGGAGCCGTATATTTACCGATGTTGCCTGTACGGAGGCTAAATTTTACGCATCGATTTCTGCTTATAAACCGACTACTGGGGTGTTCGTCGATTGGTTGTAGTAGCATTCTAACACTAAATATCATTACATATTAACTATAGCACACACACGCGCACAAACTTATCATCCGCTAATTAAAAAAAAAAAGAGAATAAAGTTTTGAAACGGAATCTTTGTTAAATTGATTATAAATAGTATTACACCCCATATGGTTATTTACATGTGCGAGATGTTGAAGTATATACTGGTACATCCTGATGTTCGTTCAAATATGTTAACTTATTTGCATAATAATATACAACGTTTTTAAGAAGTCGCCAAAGCTCAGTGGTAAGCACGTTGGACTGTAAATATAGAAGATCGGGTTTTCGAGTCACGAAAGAGGAAAACGTTGTTTTTTCCTGTTAATCACAATGCTACCTGCGTACAGAGACGATGCACTGATCGATGTCTATAAAGTAAATTATGTCCCGTATGTGCGTGTGTGTGTGTAGTTATAATGTGTATAGTCCCTCCACCTAATAACCAATAGGACATCCTAAAGATATAGGTACGCTAGAGTCTGGACTTAAAATGATGTCCTGTAGAGATTTGAGATGCAATCTGAGCTGAGGACATGATAATTTAGTTGTCACACTATCTACCACAGTAAATATGGCCGCTATAGAAAAATCTGATGTTACTTCTTGTACACTGAGTAACTAGCCTTCAAATTCTACTGGCGGTAAACTTTGATGGCTTAAATACCCGATTTCGCCATGAGCTGGTGAACATGAAGTTACAAATAAAGACACGCCTACAAATAAGAAAGCGATTTAAATACTGGGCATGTAGCTTTAAGTAAGTATCGTAAAGAAGAGATGCTACTCGTTTGACAGCTTCTTGGAGGGAGTCTAAGTTATTATATTAGAACGGAAAGGCGGTTAGGAAAGATGTATAAATAGAAAAAAGTCACCACTCACACACACAAGTCACCACTCACACACACAAGTCACCACTCACAAACACACAAGTCACCACTCACACACACAAGTCACCACTCACACACACAAGTCACCACTCACACACACAAGTCACCACTCACACACACAAGTCACCACTCACACACACAAGTCACCACTCACACACACAAGTCACCACTCACACACACAAGTCACCACTCACACACACAAGTGGACTGGACAAACAATTTCCTCATACCCTGTATATTCATATATATTGATTTGTGTTCACTCACATGCAGTAGAATCAATAATACTGGCTATATACACTGTACTGAATATTATTGTGGCATAAGTGGAATAACTCCTTCAATAATATAACACTGACAAGTAGCGGTCCTGAAGCCTGATTTACAGGCCGAGCACGGAGTGGGGATTGCTCTGGGTTCCGAGATGCACGGGTATCCGTGTTTACAATTAATATTCATAAATACAGTAAGGTGATTCTCCAGAAACAACGAACACAAATAAGAGAAGAGCGTAGCAGACTCGGTTTTATTGAGTATGTTCGTGAGAGGTAATACACTCGTATATGATGCAAAACCTCTCGTGCCCCACTAGCACGGGCTTAAGCGGTTTTCTACGTTGACGCCATATTAATTGGAGTATTGATCATGATTGGATTCCATGATCCAAATGACCAGTATGTAATAACACTAATCCAAATTCCAAGTTCTAATTATTTTGATTCTGATTCTTACGGATGGCGGAAGGTATAAAGAACTGGTTCTACCCAGACAAAAAGGGTGATCTACCTCTACCACAGAAAACCGACCGTCATATATGGCCTAAACATGTCCTAAAATGACTTGGAACACCATTCAAATAAACAATGTAATTATTTTATTTCACTTAGAATTAGCATAAGCAACAATATTACAAAAAACATGTATGCTATATCAGCCTCATCTTTCTTGGAATGTGCAAAATAAACCTAGGCTAAATAGAGAATATTATGTCAGTGCCTTTTATACTATCAAGTTTATTAGGCGAGGCTTAGAAAACGAAGAATGGCGAGGCTCTCTTCGTTTTCGTGCCGAGCCTAATAAACTTGATAGTAACAGGCACCGACATAATATTCCATGTATCATGTAGATTATCCATATTTTCTGTAGGATTTACTATTATTACCTATTTCTCAGAATGGTACGCTTATCGAGGACGTCGCCATGTTGTTGTTTTTTGTTGTTTTATGACGTCAGGCAAAGTTACGTGCATGACGTCAGATTACGTTACGTACAATAAACGCCGAGGGATTCCGCATTGATTTGCTTTATTGGTCAGTGCCTAATTAAAGCAAAATTTAATAGGTCACCCCTTTATTAGGCACAAAAATGCATATCTGCATGATAAATAAGAATTATGGGACCGGACCGGTCATTACAAGGATAGTTACATTGTTTCAGTAGATAACAGTATCAGGTCCTGGTGGTTTGCCATCCAACATTCATCTAGAAAACAAAAAGAGAGGTACAACTGTTTGAACAACGGCATTTCCAGCGTTAAGAATAGTTATTATCTGTGTACGCCTCTGACCTATTATACTTACAGCTAGACATTCAAGCCAATTAATCGGGGTTTCTACTTAGACTGAATTCATTTTCATCTTGGGTTTTTGTATTTTAGTTCATTTTGATGATAGTTGTAGCCAGCAAAGAGACAAACTCTTGAACGTACGCTGTCTGGAGGTCATTTATAAAATGAGGAACAATAGTGGTATTAAGACGATGCTTTGGGGTACTCCGCTAATGACTGGTACACTGAAGTGGCGCCATCTACAAGGACCTGTTGCATATTTTTGATAGGAACGCCTTCACATCGGCGTGCTGCCTCTTACACTGAACACAATTCTTAATTACTCACTTTTGTATCTTAACTAGTTTTCTTATTTTAAATATATTTTAGAATAGATATGTGATAAGTATTTTGTTTTGACCCATAGTTTGTAAAACATTTATTTTTTGTTTAAATTGTTACATCTTTTGAGAGTTACCCTCCTTTATATGAAAACATGAAATGTGCTGATAAAACACATAACATGAGTCAAAGATCGCTTAAAGATATACAATTCTTAAAATTGGTA
Source organism: Cyrtodaria siliqua (assembly GCA_037043455.1). Lineage (NCBI taxonomy): Eukaryota > Metazoa > Mollusca > Bivalvia > Adapedonta > Hiatellidae > Cyrtodaria > Cyrtodaria siliqua. The sequence goes on from JAWPHD010014584.1 coordinate 31,416, forward strand.
TGAAATAATGGAAAAAAAACATAAAAAATTGACCCATTTATCGCAGATTCTCCGTCTATAAAAAAAATTAAATATGGATAATCTTAAATTACATCCCTTTAAATTGAATATTGTTTGAAATTCAAGTAACTGTAATTCAGCGTTAACATGAAATATTTCGAAAAATTTCTTTTGCAAACGCATTTGTAGTGGTAATGCTAGTAAAACATGATGCCAAAATAATTTTAACTGGCATATTTTAGAATTAGGAACATCGAAAGCTTCACTAATTCGAAGTACTTAATAAAATCATATAGCCTATACCCAGTTGTATAAGTGTTGTAACTTATTTCTAAGAAAGCACATTGACTTAAATGTTTTAAAATATGTTCATGCAATCAGAGCAGACGATTTACACTCGTTATTTTGCTGGTATAATCGTATTTCTAATCAAGCTCAAAATACACAAAACAATGAGAATATTATTGACATATTCTTAGGTAGGTATTTAGCAATTTGGTTTAGTGTATTCCATAGTGGTCTAGTTTCCTCAGTAAACGTTCATGAGAAACTCTGTCAAACGCCTTGGAATAGTCCATGGTGATCAGGTCATTTTAGACTCCGTTATTTAGGGGGTGGGGAATATGGGGAAAACTTACCTTATGGTATATGGAAAATAAATAATGTGTTGGCTGTTAGCCGCATCAGTCACGTCAGTCCTTTAAAGGTCAACTGTATTTAACACACCTTTTATCTTTTATTGTTCTTTTAAACACCTGTTGCTCTCCGCAAAACTTTTATTTTCAGCTTTTCATTTTTTTGCTAGTTCTAGACACGACACGCAGTTGTCCTATATTATGAACACGAGAGTGTATGCAGGCGCGTAGCGTGCCATACTCATTTACTCACGTGAGTAAACTTTTCAAACGAAGGCTCAAAAAATAAAAACTCGAAAAACGCAATAAAAATCATTATACCATAATTTTCAGTTCTAAGGTGAATGAAATGTTAAGGAATAGTTAATGGTTTTAAATCTTTCATCCTGACCCTTAAATGCACCAGAAGTCACGTACGAGCGTTTATTTTTAAAATTTTCCGGGGGAGGCCCCACGGACCCCCACCAGCGCACAACCCACTCCCGCACCTACCTCCGTAAGTAATTGAGATTTTGGTCACGCTACGCCCCTGGTATGGGAAAGATTTGAACAAAGTTTTTTAAATGATTATTCAACAGTGGTTCTAACGTTTACACCGGTACATTTTTTAAACAGCGCGCCATTTCCGGTTACGAATTGGAAACCAGGGATTTTGAAACTACAAAAGAACGAACGATGGCGGCGGATGATCTTTCAGAAGTTACCAAGAAGCTTCAGAGTACAACGGTAGATGAAATATACGAACTCAGTTTCAAAGGAAAAGGACTGAAACTTAACAAGAAAGAAGATGGTAAGTTGTCGTTATGGTCACAGTGAGTGGGTGGGGTGATATCTTCAAAGTGAAACTGAACTTTATCGCCAACTTATATATTTATCGTTTTTCATTTTTATTTGTAATTGTTTTCCAGTATCCTTTTACTATTGAAAAAGAACCACGTGTCTTTTGGTCTAAGGATGCAGTAGAATGATGGTCCCTTGAGGCTTCTTGAGAAAATTATCCCAGTTTAGCAATGGACATGCGTTTCCGAAAACTGCTTAGTATTTGTGTCACCGTTGTAAATTCATTGTTTTTCAGACAAGGTTTAAGCATTCAAACAGACGTTTTTCCTCAGATTAATTAGTTTTCCTTAAAGTAGAATGATTAAATTCTACAATGATATCCAATTTTGCAAACTTTAATTATCGAAAAAGTAGTTTTTATCGATCTAAGCTTATACCCCTGCTCGGTCAATAAACGTAAAATCATTGCGCAAGTTGAAGGACGGCATGCTCAACTTATGGCTATGGCTTAACCAATCAAGATACAGGAAAAATAACGATGTCATCTGAAAGAGCTATGCTTGGCCTTTCTAATGGTATTTTAAAAATGGGAAATTTCTGAAAATAGTCCCAATGCCACTGGATTGAAATAGGTCAACTTTGGACACCGATTGCGTAAAAAGTAGTGCAAAGGCATAAAATGGCACTATGTGACAATAAAACTTGGTTTACGGTCTTCCAGTGAACTGTAATATATCAGACTTACCTGTGCAGGTTAGCACAATGCAGCGCATGATAGATGATCATGGCATATATTCTTGATGATATCATCATGGCATATATTCATAAATGTTCAATAGAATTACATAGCAGCAGCACTAGAAATCGCGTTCTCGATAAGCGGTGTACACAACGTCAATACTACGGTAACGCCTGTATGGCCGATTTTGACAACACGTTCAGACACTACCTACTACTTTCAAAATAAAATAACTTTGTTATTTTACGTCCGATTTAAAAAAAAGTAAAACACTAATTTGATTCTTAATGGTTCTTTTATCTGACTGTGACACTCAGCAGTCAACTTTCATCACCTTGTAGTGATCATTCAGTGTCTAAAATGAGATTCATTATATGAGAAAAATTATGTGTCAGTATTCTTGTGGATGTTGGGAAGTTTGAGTATTGATCATTAGTTTTGTTCTGATTAATCGATTTGATCGATCATCAATCAGTTATACCTTTGGTATGATTAATCAATTACAATATTTCATGATCGACTTTACTCGGTTGTAATGCTTTTAAAATATATGTTGATCAGTTTTATTCAGTTCCTTTATTACCAGAACATACTTGAAATGTGATTCTTTTCTTCCTTATAGCCTGAAAAAGGCTTACACTTGTCTTTTATAGCAGCCATAATGATCGATCATCAGTCAGTTAAATATTCTGAAAATCGATCATGAATTTCCAGCCGATTCCCAATACGATCATTATAACCCAGGAATTTCCTCCACCACATTTATCCGACCTCCTCATGAGTATGCTTTTCAATATGAAGCGGCAGCACAATTTACCCAACATACGGACATTTATAGATGCACCCCGTGACGTCTCATTGCGTTTGACCAAAAACATGTGGACAATTTCAGACTGTGTGTATACGTTTCTTGTAGGACGTCACTGCACTGATATTTGTGTTTTGCCGTTCAAACAATGCATAGTACCTAGATTTAAACTAATGTATTTCATATCAATGTTTTTTGGATTAAAATTTTAGTGGGAAATGGATAACAAATGATTATTCTTCACTTTAGATAAGGCCAAAAAAAACAAACCCATGTTTCCCGTGGCCCGACCGACCCTATTGTTAAGGGGCCGACCCTAAAACCTTTTATGAAATATTTAAAAAAAAAATGTTCTGAACAATTATTTATCACAATATATCGAGGTAAACTGACATCACAGAGAAACTTTCAGTTGTATCGTCAACTTGTATGGGGTTTATGAGTTAAATTTATACATGTAGAATCTCACAATATCTTGCTCCAAAAAAAGAGAAATAAAGAAACAGAAATAAATACCGACCTACCCTATTTTTTCGACCATGCAATAGGAAACACACCTATTTTTTTGGCCTAAGTTGTAGACTTATGAAATTCAGTGTATCAGTTTAAATGGACTGTTTATGTTTAGCGCAGGTAATCTCTGCGAAAAGTCCACACATAAATAAGTCGAACGTGTATTTTATGCACTAACTTACTGATTATTTTAGGTGATTTATGTACTTGACAGCTTTAGTACTTTTGTGATTAACCAGAAATGCTGTACTAGGTTAAATGGTGCCGTGGCCCACTTAACTTTTCATTTTTAACTAAAGAAAGTTAACTTGTTCTCAAATATCCATTCTGAATAAGCAACAGTGTATTCGCCAGCCTACAGCCATGTGCGGCTTTCTTTTGCATAGCCATTTTTTGAACGATTTTGGTAGGGTAAGATTTTAATTGTTGTTTTTTTGTGTGTAATGGATACTTTTATAGAAGAAAGTTGATCTGAAATGTACATTTTTAACCTTTATCTGTAACACAAAACAACAACAAAAAAAGAGGCTTAACCCACTTTGCGCATAGTGGCATTTACAATGTAGCGTGTATTAGCGAATTATTTTGCACACAGAAGTTTTCAATTTCTGCCTAATACATAGATACCCAAGCCCCATTCCCAAAAGCATATAACTGAATTGAATTGAATGTTTCTTAATGACTCATCAACACAGTATATTATTTAGAGCCGCCCCAGAGAGGGGTAGGATACTTAGGAATCCGGGAACCGTGCCCTATTCTTATTATCAAATAGATTCCTATGGTTCTTTAACATGACAGAGGATAGACCGATACATGGGACCGTCCGGTTTATGTCCCCATCCGACGGACGAGGCTAAGGGAAAGTGTCTTGCCCAAGAACACACCGACGAAACTCAGTGGCATCACGGAGGATTGAACATTGAGTCTGAGAAAAAAGTAAAACAATATAATATATCTCCTTTTGAGAATATACGAAATATTTATAAATTCAAAGGCTCAATTATAAGAAGGATACTAGTGTTGGGAATCAGCTGAAAATTCATGATCAGTCATTAATCGATTAAAAATGGCTGCTATAAAAGACAAATGTAAGCCTTTTTCAGATTATAATGAGAAAAAAAATCACATTTCAAGTATGTTCTGGTATAAATAAAGGAACTGAATGAAACTGACCAACATATATTTTAAAAATAAATTGTGATTATCAACTCATTTTATTTTCTTGTATATTTTGGTACAAGAAAATGAAATAAGCCATAAATTTTCAACAACCGAGTAAAGTCGATCATGAAAAATTGAAATTGATTAATCAGACCAAAGACATAACTGATCGATCAAATCGATTAATCGGAACAACACTAAAGGATATTATGACCAGGACCTGGGTCAGATTTATCTCGTCTTCATTACTTGACATGCACTCAGCTTGTCTAACTGTTCCTAAAGTCATTAAATAAGAACGTCACACAATCTGAAATGCAAGACCTTTATTAGAATAGTTCTAGATTTCTTATTTTATACATTCTCAGCTGAGGAAATTGTTGAAGCAATAGAAAGATGTGAAACTATGACGGCACTACGGATGGAGGGCAACACCCTGGGTGTTGAGGCAGCAGAGGCAATAGCAGGAGCCCTCGGGAAACATCCAGAATTTCAGGTGACAGTGAATCAAACATATATTTTAAGGTTGTGTGTGGCATACCATGCTTTCCCAAGTTAAGCCTAATACCTTAATAATAATCCTGACACCCTCAGATTTTGTGCTAAAAGTTGACTGTTTTTAAGTCAAGTGAAATTTATTGTGCTTATAAATGCTCCTCACCTATAAATCTAAATAATGTATACCCGGTACTCAGTTTATAAATACAATGCAATAAACATTTGTTGCATTGAAAGTAAGGGAAATTGATCATTGTTTACCAGAAAAAAATAATGTTCCCCTGGAAATTGTTATTGGCAAGAATGGCCTTTTAAAGTTCTCTGACCCTGTTTTGCTTCATGAACATCTTTATGTTTATTTAAATAGAAATCGATACACAATTGATATTTACAATTCACACATTGCTATCTCTGTGAAAAAAAGCAAGAATAAGATTTTAGTTGATGGCGTAGAAAACTGTGAACAGGTAAATTAATTCACAGGTAAATATATTTATCAACTATATAGAATTCAGATTTACCTCATTTCTCCGTGCAGTCACGCAGTGGTCAAAGTAGTATCTACGTCATGCAAATAATACTTATTTTTACATACAACTTAGTAGCGTTTTTCAATATATGTGTTTCTCTTCGAGACTATCAAGAAATGTTCATATGATGTTTAAGCTCTAGTTAGATTTGTTAATTGATGATACTACAGAAAGGGTGGCCATTCATCTTTAATTATTTATACAAACTGTTTGTGTTTTCAGAGAGCCCTATGGAGTGACATGTTTACAGGAAGATTGAAGACAGAAATACCCCCAGCACTGGTAAGTGGCATGTTAGGTAGGGAAACATCAAAGCAACAATTTGTTATGGTCGACCTAGTCGGTCCTAAGCATTAAGCAGTGGTTAGGTATATATGGAGCCTGTTATGCTTTCAACATAGTCTTAAAAGATGTCTTTGGTGGGTAGCATAGGTACTTGTATCAGGGGTGTTATGTGATTAACTTTTCACGTGTTTGAAGGATAATTGTAAAAAAAATACCAGTAAAAGTAGCTGGGTAGACCAGTCTAAGTAGCAGGAGAAAGTCCCTGGCTACCGCCTCTTAATGACACTCCAGCATGTACATGCAGCATGCAGGGGTCACAGCAAACTAATATTTATAAGGATAACCTCAAAAGTATAGAAAGCAGTTTTTGTCTTGGCTTTTAGAAGAAAAAAAAGACATAGGGCGGCAAAGGTGTAGACGTTCAACTTTTGCGTTTAGGTCATTTTCTCACAAACTGTATGCACAATACCTTTCAAATTTTGCTTATAATTGTATCTTGGGTGATACATCGCAACGTGACAAAGCAAATGTGGAAGTGACCTTGACACTCCAAGCAAAGGACATTCATTCTTTTATTTTTAAGTCCCGTCCTTAATAGGCGAGACATATGAATCCGCGGATTTCTTGTCATTATTATTGATGGCTAATTATGATTTCAGAAACACCTTGGTGCTGCCATGATCACAGCCGGAGTTCAGCTTGTGGAGTTGGATCTCAGTGATAATGCATTTGGGCCCAATGGAGTCGAGGGCATCGTTGACCTGCTGAAGAGCAAGACGTGTTACACGCTCAAGGAACTGCGACTGAACAACAATGGCCTCGGAACAACGGGCGGAAAAGTAAGATTTCATAATTCAGTTCTGTTTATAGTATTTTTAGCTCTACTGACCAAGGGCCAGCAGAGCTTATGTGATGCAAGTTGTCTGTCGTCTGTTAACTTTTACCTCGTTAAGACGATAGGGCCTTCATTTTTCATCCAATCTTTACCAAACTTTACCAGATTGTTAATATCAATCATCGATTCAATGAAAGATTGAAAGCTCAGATAAGTTTGAAAAACAGCCAGATCGGACCAGTAAGTTGACAGCGTTATGGCCCTTGATTTAGTTAAAAATGCTATTTTTTCTTCGTTAAGACGATAGGGGCTTCATTGTTCATCCGATCTTTACCAACTTTACCAGATTGTTAATATCAATGAAAGCTCAGACAAGTTTGAAAACCAGCCAGATCGGACCAGTAACACCGGAGTTGTGGTCCTTAATTTAGTTTAAAAATACTGTAATTTGCCTCGTTAAGACGATATGGCCTTCGTTTTTCATCCGATCTTAACCAAACTTTACCAGATTATTAATATCAATGAAAGCTCGAAAAAGTTCAAAAATCAGCCAGATCGGACCAATAACAGCGGAGTTGTGGCCCTTGATTTAGTTGCTAATGCTATATTTTGCTTTGTTGAGATGAAATGTCCTTCATTTTTCATCCGTTCTTTACCAAGCTTTATCAGATTGTTAATATCAAGTAAAAATCAGACAAGTTCGAAAACCAGCTAGATCGGACCAGTAACAGCGGAGTTATGGCCATTGATTTAGTTAAAACTGCTATCTTTTGCCTCATTAAGACGATAGGGCCTTTATTTTTCATCCGATCTTAACCAAACTTTATCAGATTGTTACTATCTATGAAATAAATGAAACAAGTTTGAAAACCAACCAAATCTGATTAGTAACACCGGAGTTAAGGCCCTTGATTTAAGTTAAAAAATGCTGTATTTTGTCTCGTTAAGACGAAAGGGCCTTCAATTGGCCTGATTTAACCGAAACTTTAAAAGGATGATCAGTACCAAGCCTAGTTGTACATATCGTCACCGTGTTCCAGTTGAATTATTTTGGCTGAGTTATGGCCCTTTAAAGGTTTTAATAACAAACTTTGTCCTTACTATTTTTGGCAGAGATACGGCCCTTTAAAGGTTTTTGATACAAATTTGACGGTAATATTATACACATATACTTGACACAAAGTCTCTATCTTCTCCGTTAAGGTTAACAATAAACATATTCTCACTTTAAGAGTTTATACCAACTCGTAATTAATTGTATATATTAGTCATCACGCATACTTCAAGAACCCATATGATAATCCTAACTTTTTATTGGCCTGTCTACATTATTATATGACCTGAACACCTGGATAGAGTTTTGATAAACGTTTTTTTTAGTGTAATTTTGCCGTTATTTGATGGGTTAGTTTCTTTAAACGGGCAGTGGAACTCTTTAAGACACACTGATTACACACACAAAGTGGCACACACAATGGCACACTGACCACAATGTAATCAATGTTTTGTAGATGTTGGCTAGCTGTCTCATGGACTGTTACAAATCAAGTAGTGCTGCCGGGACGCCCCTTGCTCTCAAAGTGTTCATATCTGGGCGTGGACGGTTGGAGAACGATGGCTCAACAGCTCTCTCAGAAGTGTTTAAGGTAAGACTTATACTAATATGTCTTGAAATCCCCTATTTCACTCCATATAAAATTCAATCTGGGATTTGCAAATGCAATACGAAGAGTAATCAGGTCTTCGATAAAATAAAATGCTTGACATCTTGGGTATACAACTATTTTTCAAACAAGTGTAAAATTTGAAAAAGAATTTTTTACAAAACAAATGTCCACATAATTTGGTTAATGTTATATTTATAATAATGTCTGAAAGAATTTTTATTGATTTTATTATATATTTTTTTAAGAGTGTAACAATATGGTCAAATGCATATGGCAAGATATTGCGATATGCCAGACCCATATTGCAATACGCATTGGAGTACTGATTTCATCTTAGTTCAAATGAGTTCATTATTAATTTGAAGGTTCTACTTTGAGTTTTCTTGAAATGTGCCTTTACACTGTCAGACTTTAGGAATTATGTATTTTAATTTTGTGAATCATGTTTATATGTAACTTACGTTTGATAATGGTGAGATACACAACAACACTTAAAGAGTTTCTACCTATATCTACGCGATTTTTAATGTAAAATATTAAATACTCAATATTACTGCATTTATTTGTATACAAAGCTATTTTATGAGTATTATAAGAAGAAACATGGTTCGTATTCGTGTTCTGTAAGTTATTAATTATGATCAAAACAATATCTTGAATAAAATGCTGCCTGCCGTTTATTCCTGCCGGAGAACTACGTGTTTTTACGATTTTCTCGGACTTGCGCAATGCGATTCAGTTGAACAAAAACAAACTATTCGGAGCAGTTCCAATAGCAATCGGAACTCTTCGCCAATCCGACGAGGCAGTTCCGACTGTAAACGAATAAGATCGGAAAATCTCCGCAATCGGCTTGTCTTAAACAATTACGAATACAATTTCAAAAATCCGATCTTTTCAATCCCGTCTTTTCCCCAGCAAAACGCATATTACATGGGGTGAAATTATTGCCATTTACCTTTTTCATAGTCCTCTTTATGATTAAGTAAAGTTTATATCAATTGGTGGACAAAAAGATATAGGTAGAGCCTCTTTAATTCACCAATACAGTTTGAAACCCAAACAATATGTCGTTATCTGAAGACAATCAAGCGACTTAACTGTTTTAGGTTTAAGACTAAGTCACTTAAAATAACACAAACACAAAATGTGTTACCGTGTAAACTATTTCTTGTTCCGATAGTAGAAAATGTAAGACAAAAATCATGTCGGTGTCAAAACAGCTAAATACTTACTGCCGAAATAGGAAACATATGTCATTCTAGTCTTAAACATATCAAAGCATCATATAAATTAATAATATTGATTTACAGAAGAAGAAAAAACGGCAAGCCGAGTCTTTCAGTTTTTCTGGCAATATCTGGCAACTTCACATTGAATATGCAGTTCACATTATGATAGCTTTATTTGAATTCAGATTGACACCCAAACAATCTCCAGATCACCTTCAGTGGCTTAATAAGTTAAGCTGGTTTTCAAACCACATACAACCCTAGGGGTACCAGAGTAAAGAGACTCGGGGGTAAACAAATTGCAGTCATCAAACTTCAGGAAGAGGTGATGCTGGGAGTTGATCACTTTATTACATTAACATAATTTTCCGGTCTTATTTCAGTTGATGGGTTCGCTAGAGGAAGTGGCGATGCCGCAGAATGGCATAAACCATCAGGGTATCACGGCACTCGCAGACGCCTTCTCGCAGAATAAAAACCTCAGAATACTCAACTTAAATGACAATACTTTCACAGAAGTGGGCGCTAAGTCCATGGCTAAGGTAGGGTAGGAATTGTGCAATATTTTGAATTTCCACAATTATAAAATATTGAATAGACTCATTCTTCAACCTTTGTCGGTCTTGCCATAAATCTGTATAGAACTAGGTTGGTCTTGCCTACATTTGTATAACTGTTTCTTGATCTTTCCATAAATCTTAATATAACTGTATGTTGGTCTTGCCTACATTTGTATAACTGTTTCCTGGTCTTTCCATAAATTTTTATAAAACTATATGCTGGTCTTGCCTGCATTTGTATAACTGTTTCCTGGTCTTTCCATAAATCTGTATAGAACTGTATGCTGGTCTTGCCTTCATTTGTATAACTGTTTCCTTATCTTTCCATAAATCTGTATATAACTATGTTGGTCTTGCCTACATTTGTATAACTGTTTCCTGGTCTTTCCATAAATCTGTATAGAACTGTATGCTGGTCTTCCCTACATTTGTATATCTGTTACTGGTCCTTCCATAAATCTGTATAAAACAGTATGCTGGTATTGCCTGCATTTGTATATAAACTGTTTCCTGATATTGCCATAAATCTGTATATCAGGGATGAGAATTTTCCACGGAATCGCGGATTTCCGAGTTTTTTTTGACTGCCAGGACCGTTTTTGAGATCAGTGTAAATTCGTAGAGAAATTTGAGGGGGGTGAGGGGGTGTGTGTATAGACATATACCCAAGCCAAAGAATGAGTCGCGGAAATCTCGTATCGACCGTCTGTCACATTCATGAGAGGCCTCAGTGTGTGATCTGTCAGGTGTATGAACCCTGCCCTAGACAGTACTGTGGTAACAGATTAATAATTATGTTGAAGTCCAGTGCATATTAAAAATGTCGGCCACCTGTCATAAAACAACCCCAGCACACTTCTCAATGTAATCCTTTAATTGCACTCGCTTATGCAATGCAATTAGCATCCACAGCGGCGATCAGCGATTACCCCGGGCAGTTTTTATCAACAATCAACCATGCCGGAAGTCCCGCCTCCAAATTACTTTAATTGACAGTCGGCATTGTCGATATTGTCCAATCAATTGACCCGATCTATTTTAATCCAGACCCGCTAGCCAATGAAACGACTACTACAGGTAAATCACATGTTCGTCACGTGATTACCTGTTCGTCATGTGGTGAGCTGAAAATGGCGATACACTGAAACAATAACACTAACACGTCGATTAATTAGCAATCAGGCCGATTTGTCGGCAATTTTTCGATGAATAAAAAACTAAGGACTTTTGATAATGGTAGGTGTGCATTTTTAGCTCTTATGCCGTGGTGCAGCGTCCGTCTGTCTGTCCGTAAACTTTTATTTGTAGCGACTACTCCTCTGAAACTACTAGATGGATATTCATAAAACTTTACAGAAATGTTGCCATTGAAGTCTAGTTGATCCTAGCCAAAATTCATGTTGATATGAAATCCAAGATGGCCACCAAAGCTAAAAATAGATTTTCAAAAAACAAGTTTGTAGCGACTACATCCTGAAATCAAAATCAATCAGTAGAGCTTCAAGGTCATTGACCTCTTGTTAGCTCTACTGGCCAAGGGCCAGCAGAGCTTATGGGATGCTGTGTTGTCCGTCGTCTGTCTGTCTGTCGTCTGTCGTCTGTCGTCCGTTAACTTTTCTTCAAACGACTTCTTCTCAGAAACCGCTTGGCTAATTTTGACCAAACTTCACGTGGATGATCCTTAGATGAATGCTTTTTAGATTTGTTAAAATTAGGTCAACGCTACATCCAAGATGGCTGCCATTACCATATATGGTCGAAACCTTAAAAAATCTTCTTCTCCAGAACCGCTGGACAGATTTCAACAGTTTTTCTTTTAAAATGATCGCCAACGCCTAGACTGTCAAGTTTGTTCAAATAAAGTCCCCGGGGTCAAAAATGGCCGTGCCCCGGGGGTCCAAAATTTGTATATTGAGGTTTTGCATGTTTTTCATATAGACATATAGGAAAAAACTTTAAAAAATCTTCTTCTCTGAAACCACAAGGCACAGAGCTCTCATGTATTACATGTAGCATCAGCTTATGGTCCTCTACTAAGTTTGTTCAAATGGTGACCCTGGGGTCAAATTTGTCCCCGCCCTGGGGGTCACAGTTTTACATAGACTTATATAGGATTTTTTTTTTAAAAATCTTCTTCTCGGAAACTACAAGAGCCAGAGGTTTGATATTTTGTATTTACTATAAGCTTATGGTCCTTTACCAAGTTTGTTCAAATGGTGACCCTCGGGTCACTTTTGGCCCCGCCCCAAGGGTCACATGTTTTACATAGACATGTATAGGGAAAAACTTAAAAAATCTTCTTCTCTGAAACTGCAAGAGCCAGAGGTTTAATATTTTGCATTTGCTATAAGCTTGTGGTCCTCTATCAAGTTTGTTCAAATGGTGACCCAGGGGTCACATTTGGCCCCACCCCGGGGGTCACAGTTTTACATAGGCTTGTATAGGGAAAAACTGAAAAAAATCTTCTTCTCTGGAACCACATGGCACAGAGCTCTCATGTAATACATGTAGCATCAGCTTATGGTCCTCTACTAAGTTTGTTCAAATGGTGACCCGGGGGTCAAATTTGTCCCCGCCCCGAGGGTCACAGTTTTACATAGACTTATATAGGATTTTTTTTTAAAAAATCTTCTAACCAACTACAAGAGTCAGAGGTTTGATATGTTACATTTATTATAAGCTTATGGTCCTTTACCAAGTTTGTTCAAATAGTGACCCTGGGGTCACATTTGGTCCCGCCCCAAGGGTCACATGTTTTACATAGACATGTATAGGGAAAAACTTAAAAAAAATTCTTCTCTGAAACTGCAAGAGCCAGATTTAATATTTCGCTGTTGCTATAAGCTTATGGTCCTTTACCTATTTTGTTCAAATGGGGACCCTGGGGTCACATCTGGCCCCGCCCCAGGGATTCACAGTTTTTCATAAATGCTTGTATAGGGAAAAACTGGAAAAAAAATTCTTCTCTGGAACTGCAAGAGCCAGAGGTTTAATATTTTGCATTTGCTAAAAGCTTATGGTCCTTTACCAAGTTTGTTCAAATGGTGACCCTGGTGTCACATTTGGCCCCGCCCCAAGGGTCACATGTTTTACATAGACATGTATAGGGAAAAACTTAAAAAATCTTCTTCTCTGAAACTGCAAGAGCCAGAGGTTTAATATTTTGCTGTTGCTATAAGCTTATGGTCCTTTACCAATTTTGTTCAAATGGGGACCCTGGAGTCACATCTGGCCCCGCCCCGGGGGTCACAGTTTTACATAAATGCTTGTATAGGGAAAAACTGAAAAAAATCTTCTTCTCCGGAACTGCAAGAGCCAGAGTTTAATATTTTGCATTTGCTATAAGTTTATGGTCCTTAACCAAGTTTGTTCAAATGGTAACCCTCGGGTCATATTTGACCCCCGCCCCAAGGGTCACATGTTTTACATAGACATGTATAAGTTTGTTTTTTTTTAATTATTTTTTTTTTAATTTTTTTTTTTTTTTTTGAATATTTTTTTTTTTGAATATTTTTTTGAATATTTTTTTTTGATTTTTTTTTTTTTTAAAATATCTTCTTTTTTTTTTTTTTTGAATATTTTTCTTTTGAATATTTATTAATTTTTTTTGGATTTTTTTTGGATTTTTTTTTTTTTATCTCTATGTTCGACCAGTTGGACCAGTAACAGAGGTGTTCTTGATTTAGTTAAACATGCTATATGTTGCCTCGTTAATACGGTTGGGCCTTCATTTTTCATCTGATCTTTACCAAACTTTACCAGATTCTTTAGTTATGGCCCTTGATTTAGTTAAAAAGCTGTTTTTTGCCCGAAACTTTCAAAAAAATGTAAAAGGCAGTCACTCACTTCATTGATGTTATAAGAGCCATGTTAGCCAGTAGAGCGTCCACAGGCCCTCTTGGGCCTCTTGTTTTTAATGTTTCTCAGTGTATTGTTGAGCGTAATTGTAACAGACATGAAAGGCGGGTGGGGTAACGGTTTGTGCATAGTTAGTGTACTAATTACGTTCGAAGAATTGAGTTGTCAAAAAAATGAAATAAAAACAAAACAAACTGATATATATATAATCAGTTTGATTTCGTATTTGGCAGTGCTAATGTTTACATTTCAAAATGAGTTTGTTGAACTTTTTCAGTGTTAAAAAAAGGAAAATATGAAAGCGAAAGTGAAAATAAAAAGAGGAAAAATGTAGAATGTGACGCACAGCCAATCAAAAAGTCAAAATCATCTGGTGTAGTGGACAAAAACATAAAAATTTCATACATAACCTGGTAAAAAGTTGGGTTTTTTTTGTATATTTGTAGCAGTTTAAAAACAGTCTGAGACACTCTCAAATAGCACCAGAGGGCAGGATTTTGTATCTAGGTTTCAAAAAAAATTCAGGGGTTTCAGAGTTTTTATTTGGACCCCATTCTCAACCCTGGTATATAGCTGTATGGTGGTCTTGCCTATATTTGTATAACTGTTACCTGATCTTGCCATAAATCTGTATAAAACTGTTTGCTGGTCTTGCCTACATTTGTATAACTGTTTCCTGAGCTTGCCATGAATCTGTATAAAACTGTATGCTGGTCTTGCCTACATTAGTATAACTGTTTCCTGAGCTTGCCATATTAAAATCTGTATAAAACTGTATATTGGTCTTGCCTATATTTGTATAACTGTTTCCTGATCTTGCCATAAATCTGTATATAACTCTATGCTGATCTTGCAATATAAGGCCATCCTTAAAATTCTTGGTTAGCTGTGCTCCAACATACCTAAAACATGCCATACCTAAAACATGCCATAAACTAAAAAGACGATTACCCAGTGTTGTTGTTTTTTTAACATTTACAGGGGACTTCTTTTTTTGGGGTAATGTTTCAGGATCAAGCCGAAAATCTCAACAATATCAGTTATAATATTGGTAGTTTTATTATAATCCAATCTAAAACTCAAAACAAAACAATAAAACAGATCCAGGGTTCTCCAAGTCTAGAAATTATAGGGTGGCGGTGAAAATCCGTTATTTTGCAAGTTTTTTTATGCCATTTGTATGCCATTTTGACAGCGACACCCGGATGTTAGAGGAGAGTTACCTCCCCTATATGGTTTGGGCAATACGATTAAGGCGCTTGATTTATTGTTGAAGACTGGATGACAAGCGTCTGCATGATATTACTTAAATTCATGTAACCACAGAGTACCAAATCGGTCTAAATTCAGGTTACGTTATGATGTCAATTCATACAGTTGCACAGGCCCATTTTCGTCCAGATGATTTTCTGGTAAAAGCCCTTTGTGTTCCACATCAAGTTTGCTAAATTTTTTAGGTTGTATTTTTTTATATATTTTTTTTAAAGTGGCGCTTGACGATTTTTACGTAGTTTTCATGGCGGTATATGTCGATAGCGTGGTGGCCCGCTATCGTCTAAGTGCTCTTTGAGAACCCTGAGAACGTTTGTATAATAAGACAGGACACTATCTTTTGTCAGTCGCTTTCACCACTGTCGGAGGAATTCGTGAAAGAAAGAGGTCCTACCTGCCTACCCACTTAAAACTTTTTGGGTCGGAGCTCAGCAAACCAAGATTTTTTTTTTAAGATGGCCAAACTATGCTGGTGTTGCCATAAAGGTATAACTGTATGTTGATTATACTGGTACCCTTTCAGTTGAGAAAATTCACATTGTTTTGCCTTAAATTGTGAATGTTTCACTATCAAGCAAAAGCATTAATGTATGCATTAATACCTTGCAAACCCATTACCATGTATGCATTAATACATTGCAAACACATTACCATGTATGCATTAATACCTTGCAAACACATTACCATGTATGCATTAATACCTTGCAAACACATTACCATGTATGCATCAATACCTTGCAAACACATTACCATGTATGCATTAATACCTTGCAAACACATTACCATGTATGCATTAATACCTTGCAAACACATTACCATGTATGCATCAATATCTTGCAAACACATTACCATGTATGCATTAATACCTTGCAAACACATTACCATGTATGCATGCACAGTGCAGCAGTCCAATGACAATTGATGATCTTTAAAGAGAAGCTTTTGGCAACAAATTTGTTTTGATTTTTATTTCAAATTGCTTTTTCAAATTACTTTCAATTTGGAATTTTTTACACCAGAATTGGGGGGGAAAACTTAACTTTTTGCGAAAATATGGTGAATGTTGGCATTTCCCTGAAAATGTATATATATATGTATTTATATACGTGTGTTATCTTGTGTGCTAAAGTATGCATGAATCTATATCGTGAAATCAGTGCATATTTTCTTCTGATTTTATTCTACAGGAAATTTAAAATGAAAACTTTTTATAATTTTGTGCAGGTTTTACCAAAGTTGCAGAATCTGGAAGTCATAAACTTTGGTGACTGTTTGGTTCGGACAGAAGGGGCCAAGATAATTGCTCGGGCAATCAGTAAAGGACATCTAAAATTACGGGTATGTTTTATACCAACGTCCTTATTAATGTAAAAGTCCGTTGGGGGCGAAAGCCGTTACGTAACGTACATTCCCAGAGCCGTCGTTTGACCTTTTTTTGGGGTATTTCGGCCCCATTCCCCTCCCCTAAATGTATATATTTTACCCCCTTTTCCTGTTAATTTTTTTTTTTTGTTATTAGAAATTGTTTAAATCAAAAACAGGAAAAGAGCATACAAATTGCAATTTGGAATGGTAAATTCTTGGTACCACTTAAATAATAAAAAAAACACACTAATTTGTGTTTCTTAGAAATTCCCCTTTGGTATGAAAACAACGCAAAATTCCCCTTCCTGAGGGCCCTGGCCCCATTCCACCAAAGTGAAGGGAGGGCCCTGATTCCGAAACATAACTTCATTACTTTTTTTGGTATTATCCGTAACACGCACTGCTATGTCCGTTATATTTCGGAATGTACTGTACAGCTTTTACCCCCAACCGCAAAATTTCACCATTGGGAGTTGGAAACTGAATACAATGGGTTTATATTGGGATCGAGTACACAACTGAATACCAGGGGTTTATATTGGGATCGAGTACATAACTGAATGCCGTGGGTTTATATTGGGATCGAGTACATATTAAACTGAATAATGTGGGTTTACATTGGGATTGAGTACACAACTGAATACCATGGGTTAACACTGGGATCGAGTACATAACTGAATATCATGGGTTTATTGTGGGATGGAGTACATAACTGAATACCATGGGTTTATATTGGGATGGAGTACATATTTAAACTGAATACCATGGGTTTATATTGGGATGGAGTACATAACTGAATACATGTGTTTATATTGGGATCGAGTACATGTGTTTATATTGGGATCGAGTACATGGGTTTATATTGGGATCGAGTACATGGGTTTATATTGGGATGGAGTACATGATATTCATTTCCAATAATCATCTTCATCTCCGTTATTGTTATTTTCCATTTCAAAGCGATAATATGACCAAAGCTGTTTAGGGTTTTACGTGTTTAAATACTTGAATGAAATGTGTAAAGCAAACCTTTCTTCTTTCAGGAATTAAATTTGAGTGGTAATGAGATAGGTAAATCAGGAGTCACTGCAGTGGTCGAGTGTATAGAAAACAAGGAGAAACTAGAAGTATTAGAGTTGGATGGTAAGTAAGAGGTTATAGGCACAAGACCTTCCTTCAAAATAATTTCTGTGCTGTGTCCCACCATACCTGTACGCCACCACTCAGAAGTATGTTTAGGTAGATAGGTGTATTTTGTTTATTTAAAGGCTATGTCCTTATGAAGGACACCACCTTATCCACACCCACCTGGCAGATAACAAATCGAGTATTCGAGAAAAAAACTTTTTTTTTTACTTGAAAAACACCAATTGATGTAATTTACTTCATTAAAAAAAAGTTGAGATACCCCATCTTGATTAATTATTTTTAAGGACCACAGACCCCACAACCCATAAATTTTGTTTAATTCAGGCCCCACCATGCATCAATTAAAATGTCAGAATCGCCCATGACCCATCTAAAAAAATGATGATGTCGCCCGACCCCCCAGTTGATTAATTCTGGAATCGCCCTTATAACATGTATAAACTCTTTGTTCCAACTTATTTTATTTCAAACTTAACACAATTGCATTAACCTCAGTATACTTAAAAGACTGATAGCAGCAATGTTTATACAGTCGATTTCGTTTAATCGCATATCGGTTAATTGCATATTTCGTTTAATTGCATAAAGTTTTGAAACACAAAACCATTCGTATTCTTTTGCATGTAAAAAAACCCGGTATAATCGCATAGGTTTTTGTCACATTCCGGATAATTGCATAACGAATATCTGGCTAACTGCATACTGAAAGTCAAATTTACCTGTATTTTGCAACTGTTAATTGATTGACGCGGTCACAGAGATAAGCCCGAGGCAAAATTGATTGACAAAAGGTGCTAATTGGCTTGCCGAGAGAGTTTGCCATTTTGTGCGGGTTCCGTAAAGCTTGCACGCCATGACGATCGCTCACCAATAAGCATACACGATTTAATAATAAGTTTGTACGCAATGTAAAGCAATGTGTTGTTAATTATTTACTGCTCTCAGTTTGCTAGTGTCGGTAGAGATGCATATGACATTCAATTGAGTAGCTCATAGAGGTTACTTAATAAATAAAAAAATAAAATAAGCTTTTGTGTTATTATTATGGCTGTGTAATTCACACTACAAACAATAGCAAAGCGACGCAGGTTGAAAGAAAACAAATACGCATAAATATTGCGTAAAATCTATAAAATAACAGTAAATACAATACGGATATGCACAATAATAATCCTATCAAACATCTTACATAGCATTAGATCGCTTTTATAGAGTTTCTATGTAAGTATTAACAGAACAGTAAAACGAAAGTAGAAACGTGCACCGCTACATGTACAAAATGGTCAGTTTCGGTTATTCGAATACTCCGGTTAATCGCATATATTTTCTTGACAAATCGGCTATGCTAATAACCGAAATCGACTGTATAGTATTTCATCCTCTGTAGTGTTGGCTATTGCCTATTTGTAACAACCATTTGTGGTAATGTTTTGTGTCTGTTTAACAGCCAATCAGCTGGGAGAAGAAGGTATAGAGCTGTTCAGGGATACCATGGAGAGCATGGGGAAATTAGACATCCTTGGATCCCTAAGGTACGGCTATTATGTTTGATTTGTCTTGAACTGATTTATTTCCAAGCTTACAACAACACAAATTATTTATAAGTACAATGTATTTGAAGAGAAGCCCCTGTTTATCGAACACACAGTGGTTGTAGTTTGTTTGCATATTAAATAACATTAAACACATATAGTTCTCTTTTTTTTTCTTTGGCATAATAACATTATTTTAAAACACACATATAGTTCATATTGTGTTTTGTTTAACATTTTACTAGTGGTGATGAAGGATCTGATGGCGAGGAAGAAGAGAACTATGATGAAAATGGTGAAGTAAGTTTTGTGTATTCTATTTCTCGCACAAATTACCACCATGTGCTGGTAAGTTGTATATGCCCTCTATAACTGCAAGCCCATTTGAAATAATTAAAAAATCTTTAAAAAATCATCCATTATAAAAAAAATAAAAAAAGATGATAACCTGGCAAAATGCATGGCATATGGATTTTTCCTACCTTTTAATACAGGTCGAAATACTTCCAAAACCAAAGAAATTTTAAAAAATAGAAAATAAGTGGCAAACAATGACTTTTAGGTTTAACAGCCCATCATCACATAAAAGTCATATTGCACACACAGGAATGGACATTCAAAGCATCAAATAAATATGCAGAATGGGCATACAACCATCTCGCCTGCAGAACTACTGCTGCATATTCTGTTGTATACTCTCCATTTATGCTATATCCGATCATTGCAGCGATTTCTTTTACCCATTCAATTAGGAAAATTTGCATTGTTTTGCCTTAAATTGGGATTTTTTCACATCAAACAAAAGTAATATAATTTTAACATGCTTGAATACTTTCCAAACACATTACCATGTACATTTCATTACCTATTAACCCAAAAGAATATATTTTCCCCCTTCTGTTTGAAGTTTCACTATAAATTGAAAAAAAATTGCTTTATTGGATTGATAATTTTTTCACTCCAGTTAGGGAAATATAAACTTTTTGACATTGGGAATGGTACTGTTTTTAGATACCACTTATATAAGGGGAAAAAAACTCCATTGCTTTCTGAAACAACACAGTGATCAAAAGATGACTAAATAAACATGAATTTGCACCTCGCTGCCAGGAAAAGTACTACTCTCGCCTGGGATCTAAACAGGCTATCGACACCTAAATTTTAGACTTGATTCTATGCTCATTCAGTCATCTGTAATGAAAGTTGATCCACTATAGCATATTTGTAAACTTGAAAAAAAATTACATAATTAAAATGATTAAAAACAAAAAAAGGACAAATGCATATAATGTCGGTCAGACCCTCAATCTTGCTTCTGTACTCTCTGTATTGAAGTGGGAACGAATGTACATGGAGGGTCTTTATTCAACTTAGATGGTATACAACCTTATTATATGGTAAAATGGAAACTGCAAGGTTTATTTGTTCTGCTTCATCTTATACAGGACGAGGGTGTAGAAGAGGAAGATGAAGGCGACCATGTTGACGACCCAGAATTACAAGTACGTGGCACGGCTCTCAGTCCCAAACAGGTGAGACAATTTCTACGTTTTGTCAAAAAATTGTAGGTGGGATGAAATGCTCACCACACCCCCACCTTTCTGTTATATGACAAAATTCTCCAGAATGTATCCATCGTGAATGAGATATAAAAAAAAATTGGCAGGGTCAAATCTAACATGTCTGATGTCTAAACATGCGAAAAAAATAGTACAGTTAAGTATGTTATATATATTGTTACGATTCTAGCACAAATGCTGTTTCACTGACTCGGGCATTCATTGTGGGATTGAATCGATTCATATGGATGGTTGTTTTCAATCATTTAAATGTGTTATTCCATATTGTGGTTTTACTAATTGATGAGTTTGTGTTTATCCAGATCCCCTAATCCATGTATCCATTTATTAACTTACACCGACTTTACCCAATCTGTAGTCACAGTGTTTCACTACCCCCCATGTTCTTACAGATAACTTTTATTCTGTTCACTTCTGTGTGAAATGTCATGCACAAGTAATATCTGACTTCAGCCTTCTCACAGGCTGACCCATTGTTCGAAATTTATAATGGTATTTTAATTGGCTCTATTTGCAGGTCACTGGAGATGACCTGGCCTCAGAAATGGACAGAATGAAGTTATCTTGAACATAACAGATAATAGAGTGCCCCCTAGTGACCACAAAACTCAATGAACCATTCCATCCAGCCCTATGGCTTCTCAGTGATCTCCATCCAGCCCTATAGCTTCACATAATTCCATCCATCCCTTTAGCTTCACAGAAAATGTCCATCCAGCACTATAGATTTACAGTGATTTCAATCAATCTCTTCACAGTGATTTTTATCCAGCCCTTTAGCTACACAGAAAATGTCCATCCAGCCCTATAGCTAAGCTACACAGAAAATGTCCACCCAGCCCTATAGCTTCACAGTGATTTCTATCCAGGACGTTGGCTTCACAGTTACTTCCGTCCAGGCCTATAGTTTCACAATGACTTCCATCAGGCCCTTGTGCTTTACAGTGAACTTGCCCATCCCTAGTGCTTTATAGTGACTTTCATTCAGCCCTAGTAATTTTATAGTGTCTTTCGTCCAGCTCTAGTTCCTTCGGTGACTTTCATCCAGTCCAATGGCTACAGTTACGTTCGTCCCGCCCTAGTACTTTACAATGACTTCCATCCGACACTGTTCATACATTCACACTTGTATCGTAGAATATTTAGACTTATATTGTACATTACAAAATGCTATGACTATGGCCTAGAACTGTCGGAGTATTGGATTTACACAGTTTGCTGTTATTTACAGTTTGTCATTATAACGTTGGTTGAACAGACGCTTATTTAACTCTTTCACGAGACACTGGACATGACTGTTTCATGTGTCCATAAATACAAGAGCATTTATTTTGTCTTTATATCATAATAAAACGTTGTAAAAAATGAATGTCTTAATTGTGTGTAAGGTTTAGAATTTTACTTTAAAAATGTCTACATTTCTGTATTTTGTGTGTTTCACATTTGTTTTGCAGTATTTATGACTTTTATTCTTCTTTTTTTTTTTAAAAATGGGCCTATTGCTATTTTTATCTATGTCTCTTTTAATGTTGGCATTACAGACCTTAATGAATAAGATGGCAGGCAGAAGTTTTCCTTGCCAAGAATAGCTGAGATTGTTGTGTTTATTTTATTGTCTGTATGTAAAATGCAAGGGGTAAAAGATAAACTTTTGAAATGGTAAATTTGCTTGATTGATTTAAATTTCAATGTAACCTCGGCTGTAGTATATTTATCTATGGAACACACAACATCTTGATTGTCCAATTATTTAAATTACGGGAAGCATTCTTGCGTGGTCATTTCACAGGTTATACAAATCGTCCCGGTCTGTCAACAACTATGGCCACCATTACTAAAAATAGAAAAATCTTTAAAACTACTCGTCTCATGAACTTCTGGGTAGAATTTCACGAAACTTCACAGTAAGCATCCTTGCTTGGTCCTCTCACAGATTTATACAAATCGTCCCGATCTGTCAACAATTATGGCCTCCGTAACTAAAAATAAAACATTTTTTCAAACAACTTTTTGTCAAGAATCAGTGACCCAATTGTTTTGAAACTTGATTTAAAAAAATCGTGCATAACCTTTTAATACTCGGATTTATATAAATTGTTCATACCCGCAATAAATATGGCTGCTGGTACTAAGAATAGAAACATCTTTAAAGTAGCTAACCCGCCAACAACAGCCAAATTGTACAACATATGTACATCGTTTATAAACCTACGGATGACAAGGTATATATATATAACTTACATATTTTTAGAATCCAAACTCTATAGACACAGTATAAACAGTTCTAACCAGCAATGCCAAACCCCAAAACTGGGGCGTCGAATTAACGAGTTACCATTTTATGATTATTTTATGCATATTCGATCACGGATATTTTAAGAATCTGTAAATAAACGTTTACTTTTAATTGGCACATGTACATTATTATATGACCAGAACACCTGGGTAGAGTTTTGACAAACAGTATTGTAGTGTAATTTTGATGTTATTTGGCAGGTTAGTTTCTTTAAACGACTTCCTCTGATGAACCAATGGGTTCAAATCTTTTTTTCCCTTTTTTTTTTTGAAAGTTGTTTCATTGGTTAAGTTAATCTTTTTTTTTTTACTTATTTATTTTGCTCAAACTGTCATGGCCTCTTTGACTAGTGGAGCGATACAGGCCCTCGTCGGCCTCTAGTTTAAGAAAACTTTGATATTCTGCCCTATGAATATCATCTGTTGAACTTTCTATTTTAAACAGTTGTTGTGATTAAAAAGACATTAACTTTTTCTTCCCTGCATTTGTTGAATTTACTCTACTCATTTAAACTGGGTCATACTGAAGTGATCAATAGGGGCGTAAATCTTAAGAAAAAAGATTGGGACATGCAATTTCATTTAAAACAAAACAGATTGAACCATGTGTTATATTTGACAGTTAAATGCCAAAGAAAGCATTTAGTGCATTAAAAAAACAAAACTTCTCCTTTTCAAAATTATGGAAAAAAGAATTCTTAAAGTCCAGCATAATGCATTTTATATGGTCCAGCATAGTGTATTTTATATGGTCCAGCATTAGTGCATTTTATATGGTCCAGCATAGTGCATTTTATATGGTCCAGCATAATGCATTTTATATGGTCCAGCATTAGTGCATTTTATATGGTCCAGCATAATGCCTTTTATATGGTCCAGCATTAGTGCATTTTATATGGTCTAGCATAAGTGCATTTTATATGGTCCAGCATAATGCATATTATATGGTCCAGCATAGTGCATTTTATATGGTCCAGCATAGTGCATTTTATATGGTCCAGTATAGTGCATTCTATAGGTCCAGCATTAGTGCATTTTATATGGTCCAGCATAATGCATTTTATATGGTCCAGCATTAGTGCATTTTATATGGTCCAGCATAATGCATTTTATATGGTTCAGCATAGTGCATTTTATATGGTCCAGCATTAGTGCATTTTATATGGTCCAGGGGCCCGTTTTATGAAAGATCTTACGACAATTTTGATCGTAAATCAAATTATTAAATGTTTCGCTTTATGTAAAGTTAAACAGATAAAACAATATTCTTTAACCTATCTAACACATATCTTGTTTATGCAATATTTCCACCCGTCATTGCTTGCTTCAAATGCTTTGAACGAACATGGTAGAAGGTATTTGATTTTGACTTACGATCAAAATTATCGTAAGTTGTTTCATAAAACAGGGCCCAGCATTAGTGCATTTTATATGGTCCAGCATAATGCATTTTATGTGGTCCAGCATTAGTGCATTTTATATGGTCCAGCATAATGCATTTTATACGGTCCAGCATAGTGTATTTTATGTGGTCAAGCATAGTGCATTTTATATGGTCCAGTATAGTGCATTCTATAGGTCCAGCATTAGTGCATTTTATATGGTCCAGCATAATGCATTTTATATGGTCCAGCATTAGTGCATTTTATATGGTCCAGCATAGTGCATTTTATATGGTCCAGTATAGTGCATTATATAGGTCCAGCATCAGTGCATTTTATATGGTCCAGCATAGTGCATTTTATATGGTCCAGCATTAGTTCATTTTATATGGTCCAGCATAGTGCATTTTATATGGTCCAGTATAGTGCATTTTATATATGTATAAGGCTATTCCATTAAAACGTACATGGGCCCCTAAGAAGACTCTTGAAATTGAACGCCCAGGCTGTCCTTAAAAAATTGTTGGTTTGCTGTGCTTTGACCCAAAATGTTTTAGGTGGGAGGTAGGTAGGTGAATAATTAGTTTTTTTCCAAAGGCAGTAAAAAAACGTATAAAGAAATTAAAGCAAAAATACTCTTAAAATAGCAA
Source organism: Cyrtodaria siliqua (assembly GCA_037043455.1). NCBI lineage: Eukaryota > Metazoa > Mollusca > Bivalvia > Adapedonta > Hiatellidae > Cyrtodaria > Cyrtodaria siliqua. The sequence goes on from JAWPHD010014584.1 coordinate 56,745, forward strand.
CAACAAAAAAGAAAAGAATTGCGGTAAAAACTTTTGGTGTGGTTTTTATAGTGAGTAAGTCGAGCACAGCAAACTAATAATTCTTTACGGATGGCTCCACCCATAGATGCAAAATTGAGTTAAAAGGTTCACCTATAGATGCCTGCCTGGGGTCCGGGGCATGTCATAATGGAATAGCCCTAAGTCGAAGGTGGATTAATTTTTCAGTGTATTTTTTTTTATAATTTATATGTTTTATATTTTGTATTTTAATAATAAAAAAAATTGATCATAATACTTTTAATAAATTGTTTTATTTTGTTATCTTGACTTGTGTTAACCTTTCTTGTGTTGTTGCACCATAAAACCCAGTTCAGTTCCAAAACTTGACTTGTGCTCAGTTTGTTTAAAGTACGAACGTATGCTTTGGTAAGGGTGCATATAGGAGAGTAAGAGGTACATATATATGTAAATCTGTGTATTTTGAAAATTCATTTAATTGTACGAAGATTGTAGTAAAATATAAAATATTAGAAGTAATTAAAAGTGATACCAGTGATTTTTTAGCTCTACTGGCCACCAGAGCTTTATATGGGATGGTGTGTTGTCCGTTTACTTTTGCCTCGTTAAAACGATATTTACCAGATTGTTGATATCAATGAAAGGTTGGACGAGTTCAAAAAACAGCCAGTTCGGACCAGTAACACCGGAGTTATGGCCCTTGATTTAGTTAAAATTGCTATATTTTGCCTCGTTAACGCGAAAGGGTCTTCATTTTTCATCCGATGTTTTTTAAAATTTATCATATTATTGATATCAATGAAAGCTCGGACGAATTCGAAAACCAGCCAAATCGGACCATATCACAGGAGTTATGGCCATTGATTTTCTGAAATATGCTATAATTTGGCCTTGTTAACACCATAGGGCCTTCATTATTCATCCGATCTTTTTCGAACGTTACCAGATTGTTGATATCAATGAAAGCTTGGATGAGTTCGAAAACCAGCCAGTTCGGACCAGTCAAACAGGAGTTATGGTCCTTGATTTAGTTAAAATTGCTATATTTTGCCTTGTTAACGTGATAGGGCCTTCATTTTTCATCTGATCTTTTTCAAGCTTTACCAGATTGTTGATATCATTGAAAGCTTGAACGAGTTAGAAAACCAGCCAGATCGGACCATTTACACCGGAGTTATGGCCCTTGATTTTCTGAAGTATGCTATAATTTGGCCTAAACACTATACGGCCTTCATTTTTCATCCAATATTTTTAAACTTCACCAGATTGTTGATATCAATGAAAGCTCAGACTCATTCGAAAACCAGCCAGATTGGATCATTTACACGAGAGTTATAGCCCTTATTTTGTTAAAAAATACTGTATTTTGCCTCGTTGGGACTATAGAGCCTTCATTTTCCATCAAATCTTTACCAACCTTTGCCAGATTGTTATCAATGAAAACTCAGACAAGTTCGAAAACCAGCCAGAGCGAACCAGAAACAGTGGAGTTATGGCCCTTGATTTAGTTAAAAATGCTGTATTTTGCCTTGTGAACTCTCTAGCACCTTCATTTTGTATTCGATCCTTCCCAGACTTGGCCAGATTGTTGATATCAATGAAAGCTCGGATGAGTTTGAAAACCACTGGAGGCATATAAACTTTTTTCTACTTTAATTAGTAAGGCCCTTGATTTATTTACAAATGCCTCATTAAGACCGGGCCTTCATTTAGCCGGATGTTAATGAAACTGCAGGCTTGATCAGTACTATATCTAGTTATGCATATCGTCACAGTGTTCCGGTTGAATGATTTTTGGTAGATTTATGGCCCTTTAAAGGTTTTAATACATGGACTAGTTCTCCTGAACCCCTTGCCGGATTTCAACAAAACTTTGCAGGAGTGATCAGTACCAGGCTTAGTTATGCACGTCCTCGCCATATTTCGATTGAAAGACTTTTAGTGGAGTTATTGCCCTTTAAAGGTTTTAATACACAAATTTTGTCCAACTAGTTCACCTGAACCCCCTGCCGAATTTTGGCGGGGATGATGAGTACCAAGCTGTGTTCCGGTTGAATGATTTTTGGCAGAGTTATGGCCCTTTAAAGGCTTTAATACACTAACATTGTACAGGCTAGTTCTCCTGAACTCCCGGCTGGATTTCAGTGAAACTTGGCAGGAATTATCAGTACCAAGCCTAGTTGCGCATATTATTGTCATGTTCTGTTTGAATGATTTTTGTTGGAGTTGTAGCCAGTAGAGTGATACAGGCCGTTTTGGGCCTCTTGTTTGTTTTTGAATACAGAGAAAATTAGTACAGTCTTCTCAATAATGATATCTATACTGGGAAACAGCCAGATTGTTTGTTTGGTTCTGTAGCGAGTGTATTAGAATAGAGTGAGTGGTAGGGTTGGGAGAGTCACCAATGTGTCCAGTATACCTCCCTCACTTGTGACGTACAGTGAGTCTTATATAAAAGCAGGCATGGCTCAGTGACTAGTATGGTAGCACTAGCATGGTAGACTTAAACCTGGATATCACCGTTTCGAGTCTGGCTGGTGGCACTGGACTTTATTCCCTAATCTTGTAGGTCAGCTTAAGTCAGTCCAGTATATTGGATACTTTCTTCAGAGCAGGTAAAACAACTATAGGAATTTGTTTAATAGTAAAAGTAGGGCACGATTCCTAGATGCTTAAGTAGTCTTCTCCCCACTCGAGGGCTTCTCTAAATAACCAAAGATAAGGTGCAGATGTGCTGTTAGAGAACGCAGTCTTCATTACAATCTTTGATAGCCGCGACCTGGCATTGGTGAGAACCGCGAGGACTGCCTTTTGGACATCATTATTCATATCGCAATCAGCTATATTAATGGGTTGTGCTATCTATCATTAATGGGTTGTGTTATCTGGCTTTAATGGGTTATGTTATCTATCATTAATGGGTTGTGTTATCATTAATGGGTTGTGTTGTCATTAATGGGTTGTGTTGTCATTAATGGGTTGTGTTGTCATTCGTATGATTTCCAGAATGTGAATGTGAAAGACTTCCTGTCATTTCCCTCTCCAACAAAACTTCACAGCTTTGGAAAAAAGTTATCATCATCACTTAAAGAAGAACTTGGGGTATGTTATTTATACATGATAACTGAGTTTTAAACGCCATCAAAATGAAATTTACTGTATTCAATCGGCACTGTTAAAAGTAACACGCTTATTTATCAACAATAATTAACTACATAAATATAACCAATGTAGAACTTGTCAAATTTAGAACAAAATCCGCCGACTTTTAACAATTTTGTTTTTAACGAGATTGATAGTAGCTAACATTATTTAAGAATATCATAACTTTTGTCATGATTTTTTAGCTCGACTATTCGAAGAATAAGAGCTTATGTAATCACCCCGGCGTCGGCGTCGGCGGGTGGCGGCGTCGGCGTCCCACATCAAGGTTTGCGTGTAAGCTGTGTTTACAAGTCTATATCTCTTACATTTCTTATCCTAGCACAAACAGATTTGTTCATGGGCTTCCTTATAGCATTATCTTAAGGGCTGCATAAGCAATTTTGGTTCATGGAACCCAAATTATGATAGCCCATAAAATGTGCCCCATTTCACATCATATTTTGCGTGTAAGCTGTG
>JAWPHD010014585.1:0-60364 GCA_037043455.1 Cyrtodaria siliqua
CGGTAGAAATGTTTCCGAGCAGACGACACCATAAGCTACACTATGTTTTCCTTATGTATAGAATGTGTCATGTTTATACTGTCATAATTATCAACTTACCTACCATGATTAATCCATCAATATAACGTACTATGTATATATACTTTAGCTTTAGCACTGAATAACTTGTATATGAAAGCATGGTCCATTCTTAAACATTGTGTACACTGCCGTGATTGGATATATAATAATAATAGCGACAGTCTCGCGATACCTGAACATCTCAAAACAGACTACTGATTGGTTGTTCTGTCCTCATTCATGATATATTATATAGGCCCTGAAAAGCGTGAATCTTGCTATAAACATGATTCCACGTGTATTTCGCACACAGTGTCTGACCCACTTAACACCCAAAACTACAAATGTACTTTGTCTTTTGTTGTTGTTGTTTTATTATCGATGTCGTATGCACACTGCTATTCTCAATTACTATAACATGAATTAAACCAGTTATAAATTTTACCAACGCACTATATAATATATATATATATACATGTACTCAGTATAGATTGTTCGTAATTTGATCCCATTCTCAGTAATGCCTGTTTTCTGTCGTATCCTATCCTCTCCACGTGAAATTTATATGACTTATTCGGATATGATAGGAAAAAGACACAGAGAACACATTACCAAATCGAACCCTGCTGACCTCCAGAACCTATCTCTCTCACTTTCGCTTTCAGAAAGAGATAGCGGATGGACTAAGTCGGTAACCTTATCTATACTGTGCATGCGGTATTATTATTATTTTATTATTATTATTATTATTATTATAATTATTATTATTATTATTATTCAATAGTATATCATTACTTATAGCACGTATATTTCCCCCCCTCCCCCCCCCCCCCCCCCCCCCACCTCCCCCAACGAAGTTCTCTCCCCTCTCCTCCCTCCACCCACTGCTGTACCGTTTTACTCTTACCTCATTACCCATGATTACCCACTGCGTACCATTGTACCCTTGTACCATTGTACCCTTGTACCATTGTACCCTTGTACCCGTCAATGGAAAAAAATGTAACTGCTATTTTTCCTCATGTTGTTACCATGCAAAATGTAACCTGAGTGAAATAAAGTATATGTTGTTGTTGTTGTTGTTGTTGTAGATTTGATGATGATCTTAAATTTTTCATATGTACATTTGAAGTAAGAGTAAACGTATTTTTAAGATAAGCAGGAGCCTGATCATTAAATGTTTTAAACATAAGAATTGCTTTTTGGAGTTTAACTCTAACGGGAAATATCATCCAACAAAGTTCGGTAAAAAGTTCAACAGATGGAGTTTCGAAATCGTTATCCAAAATAAGTCTTGCAGCTCTTTTTTGAAATCTTACAATTTTATCTTCCAGAGAAACATTACAGAACAGAACAGAACAGAACATACTTTTATTGACTTGTACGTTAAGTACATCATCATAATATATATACAACAATTACAAAATACATAATTAAATCACGTGTAACATACAAAGTATATGATTTATATCAGCTCTAAAGAGGATGATCTATAAAGTGTTCACACATGCGTTATAGATATTCTATGTGACATCGCACATTTGAGATATAAAGCCAATTTTAAAAGAATCATTTTGTTTTCAGTTTGCAATAATTCGATGAATTTAAACATACTTGGTCTATTACAATAATATTGAGCTATGTATTTCCTCCTTATATCGGAGTAACATGGGCATTTTAGAATGAAATGAAACTCATCTTCAATATCTTGAGTATCACAATATTATCAAAAACGTTCATTTCTTTCAATCCTATTGATACCATACCGACCTGCTTGAATTCTTAGAGAATGTGACGATAACCTTATTCTACTTACTAAACTTCTTAAATCGCATGGCAATACATCTAAGTATATTTCATAATGAAAATGATTTTTCACATTGTTATACAAATCTAAGACACCAGAATTTTGTTTATCTGCATACCACTTTTGCAAAAAACAATCGATTATTCTTTGTTTGAATACTAATACAAATGACCTACAAACAACTGTATCAGGGTTATCCCATACCCAATTGAAACCATATTCATACAGTAACGTTTTAACATTAGATAACCAGTTGCCCCATATCACAAAACAGTAATCTAAATTGGGTAAGATATAAGCATTGAAAAAAAAATTACGCATAGGCATAGAAAGGTAGATCTTTACGCGAGATAACAGATATAACAATAAATTACATTTTTTAAGAAATTTATCAATTTGGCTATTCCAAACGAGAGTCACCGAGTAGTTTTTCTTCGTAACTACAGGTAATGGTTTCATCTTTGAATTGAATCGAAGGAGCATTATCATAAATACGATTTATGGTGTTCTTAGAAGAGAGATACATTATTTTTGTATTTGCTGCATTGACAGAAATGCGATTTGTTTCGCACAAGGCGTTGACGTTAATAAGGTCATTATTGAGAGAATTTACAGCGCCGGCAAGAGTTGAATTTGAAGTTGGAAGCGTTGTATCGTGTGCAAAAATATCCGTGACTGTATTTTCAATAGAATACGGCAAGTCATTGATGAAGATTAAAAATGATAAGGGGCCTAATATACAGATACTTGCGGTACACCCGATGAAATGGGTTCAGATTCTGAAGTTAAATCAGAAACGTGAACTTGCTGATTTCTGTTATCTAGATATGCTGAATGCAGGAAACTGCAGAACTATCTAGTTTGTACATTTCCAACTTTTGGAGCAATATAGTATGATCAACTAAATCAAATGCCTTTGACAGATCAAGAAGCATACCGTATATTCATCTTTATATACATTTAAGACAAATGCTTCTAAACGTTACAATTGTATGTACACGTGGGCTCATACATATTGATATGTAAATATCAAAATAAACAATGTATTTCAGTAATTTGAAATACAAATAATACTCTGTGGACATGGTTACTTTAATACCAACTGATGATCAAGTCGCAGTTTTAAGACAATTCGTTACAGACATCACTCAGCCAATATCCAGAACACAGGTGTGAACAAATCAGCGAATCTACTGTTTTTGTTAATGAAGCTGAATATTAAATTCATTATATCAACGCATAAATAAAGCCTACTGCAATAAATTTGCTGTATGCGTCGGATTCAATGCAAATCTTCTGCAATACGCGTTAATTGTATCATCTATAAATAGGATAAAATAGTGCAGTTAGTTATCAATCTTTCCATATCAATGCGCAACAGAAGTGTTGAATGAGAATGATTTTTTGATTTGAGCAAAATTACTTAAAAATATGAGTTTAGAAACAACACGACAACTTTTAATCGACACTGTTTGCAATAATTGTCGAGGAGTACACTCTAATGGAAACATTGAAGAAGAAGAACTGCGCAAACATGCTATATAGATAAAAAAACAAACGCCATAATGTTAGCAATATGGGTTGCTGCAATTTAAATTAGTAACATTTCTTTTTGCCGTTAATGGCGACAAAAGGCCGCCATATAACTTTCTAAAAGTTGCCTACATTGAAGAAAGTAACGGTGTTGCAGGTTAAGAGTTCACGCCTGGTAAAAAAACAACAATTACTAAATTACTACAGCAATATTGGATCGAATGACTTGTGATAATATGTTATCCAATCTGACGTTCGTTTTACTTCTTATTTTATGACAACTTCTTTATTGGTATTACACCAAGAAGAATTTGCCTTTCATTGTTGTAGAGTAAATTGATTGATTTATTCAAGCAATATGCATACACAGGGCGTTAGTAACATATTAACCATTTTGTGAGAAACTGTGAACTACGGTGTTAAATAATAAAAGCATCAACTATTTAAGGAACAGAGAATATCATGTTATTGCACGGAAGAGGGTAACATGTATTTATTATACTTATAAACATGGCTAATGAAGGTAGTTAATATAATTGATATGCCGCAAATTGGCAATTTTATTCAAGGAAATACATCATCTGTATTTTCATCCGCAATATATTGCTATACATAAGTCAATTGAAGGATTGATTCGCAAATTTCGTCGTTTATGCGATTTTGAACGCCGATAGTGAATGGTAAATCTCATGAAGCGCGTATAACGCCGAAGATTTGCAAATAAATTATTATACATTAACATTATTCATATTATTTTTCCGTTGTCATAGTAACAAGAAGAACGCGCCTTGTGAGGTTGGCAACAAGAAATAAGTGCAAGAAAGATAAATAGCGTCAATGTATTTGTCAGACAGAGAAATATCTATTTTTTACTGAGTTACATTGGCCTGATTGGATGCGTGAGCAGTTAGTTCAGTCCAACTAAAAAGTGAAGTTTATTTGAAATTAGACGCTATTTTAAGTGAATATAAAATATACAGAACTATCAAAAGCAACAGTAAATAACGTCTTCGAAAAAAAGACAATAGCACGAATACATAATGTTATATTAATACGATTAAAGGCCTGCACAAAAAAGTGATTTATATATATTTATGTAATTAGCAGCATACAACCAAAGCTATGTTAGATAGAGTAAATACGTTGTTAATATATTATGCAATCGCACTGGCTTACCATCAATGTTCTTAACTCATCCTGAAAGCAAATAACATGTAAATTGGCGGTTTAGATAAGCTATACTTTGCAGCCATATGCACTGTTTATATATAATATAGTTATAGTTAGCATCTTGGCTCGAACTTACGAGTGCAAACCTATGTATTGAATTAAGATTTTATTTCCGGTTAAGAAACTGTGATCAAATGTTGAATGCGCAGGAAGCAATACCGGACAGATGAACAATGTTTATAAATAGGCATATTTGATCATTTCTCCAGGGTACAGTCCATTAAATCAATAATGTTGACGATCATGCATTAATCTGTTTCAATCATAAAACTTGGTTATAGTATAATAACACTAATGTATACATACTGCTACAGGCTACTCGTACGGACAAGAAGTATTGCTAGTTCGTTCATATACATGGTAGTGTTGGTTTTTGGCTTGTATCTAACGAGGCTTACCCATATCATGTGTCAGAACTTGTGCATCTGATTAATTTCTTTTTCTGTTCATTTTAAAGATAACTTTATTTTTCCGACAGTAACGACTCTGTTCCGTTAGATACCTAATGTAAGCAATACGGGGCTTGTATGCCACAAGGCGGAGCAAAGTACACTGGTAACAAATATATGCAAACAAATTCCAGGGAAACATAAACCTTGCATGTATTCGAACTGGTATCCGGTATAAACATACTAATTCCTTGGCAATACTATAACAATCTTTCATGGGTACCCGGTGAAGATCGGGAATTCCAGCACGAGGTATAATTGTTTTATTGAAACCGAGGCTCTGATTAAAACAATTATACCGAGTGTTGGAATTTTCCTATCAGAACCGGATACCCATGATTGATTATTTTTTCTTGCATACCATTTATGTTCTGCGCGTTGCCGTCGCCAAATAACAACGTTTTGCATGTTTATTTACATGTCGTTGTTTATATCAGCGCGTGACTTTTATCTTCCCCCATGTGTAAGATCAGGCTTTCCAGAACCCCTGCAAAACACTGATCACCTTCTCCGGTATGCAAGAAATATACTGCATGCATTCAACTGATATCCTGTATAAGCAGATTGATTCCCGAACAAGAGAACAAGATGAATCTTGAATGTCATAAAACGGACAGACTTGTTCCCGCGTTTTTCCTCAACATTATCATGATAGAAGATAGCCTTATAGAATAATAGAATACCGCTGAAGCCGTGCTTGTGGACGTTAGAGGTGTCTATTACATTTCTCTCTTCAAATTTGTCTTTGTTGCTTCTAATGGATCCCCTTTTCAGTATTTATTGGTTTAGTTTTAAATGTTTACAATGTTCAGATTTTACTATTCGTGTATGAAAACTAAATATTGGAAATAAGACTAGACAAGATGAAACTAAGATGGTACTTATGTTCACTTTTGTTTAAAGTACAGGTCTCACTACACGGTTATCTCCCTTACATGTGCCTTTAGCATGATTATTAACCCATACAAAATTGAGATGTGTTCTTAGGCTTGACATATTTTTTAATAATTTGTCATAGATATTTATATTTTTTCTGTTGCATTTGAGAAAAACACACTGCGAGACCGGATGACACTGACAGCAAAGAAAAAGAAAAGAAAAATCACGCTTTTATGGGTGCTCAAGAGGAGAATGAATACATATTGCCTTTTATTCGTCTTTGTAATTATTGTTCGTTTTTGTGAGTGTTTTTGTTGACAGTGGTCCTTGAATGCTACATTTCCTGTTCGTCTTGTTTATCTGCTTTTAGGCTATTATACGATTTTTTAAAAAAGGTTTTTGTCGGTAGAAAGCACAAACATGTGATTCTTACAGTAATTACGGTAGCGGGGATATTCATAAACTATTGTTTACCTTGGTTATAACGTCTGCAGTGTTATATTTAATTTCTAAATTAGTCTGTCTAGGAATCTTATAAAACGAAAACTATTTTGAATGAGAAGTTTCAATCAAGATAACGTCTGATTGATTTTGGATACGTGGTGATCGAAGGTAATAGAAATGATAGTTGCGATCTGGAGAGACATAAAAGGCCATCTTAAAGCACCTTGATGCTAACAACAAAAAAGTAAGCATGCTATACCAATTTCTTCTTTTGTTAGACATCTGATGAATATACTAGTTTCCAAAGTGGTATATAACATGCACTCAGAATGCAATGCTGATCGTCAAACATTCTTATGTAACATTTAATTATGAGAATTAAATCAAAAACATGTCATGCCATGCTAATAAAGAAAACGTCCAACACCTAACATCATATTTTGCAAGGAAACGTACCTCCTCTTCCGAGGTTTTATAAGGATCTGTTACTTCTGTTGTCTTCTCAACCTGTTCCCATTCCGCATCTGCCAAAAACCTGAATCATACACACAATACAAGATTTTCAAGATTCAAGATTCTTTATTAAGTAACGTAAACATTACATTGTTTCTTGTTACGTGATACAATGAATAATATTATATACAACAGTCAGTCATGATAAGTATGTGCATAGACATAAAGGCAATGAGCAAAACATGATTTATACGAAAAAGATACAAACATATATTGAAAGTGAGGTTGTACTAAGTACATTGAAAAACAAATTAGAACAATGCAATTTGTATGTATGTACATATATACATATTGAAATATCATGAAGATCGTTAAAGCATATAGATGTGCTAAAGATGGTGTAGTAGTTACGTTGAGATTTACAGTACATTTTCATGACGATTAACTATGTTTTGTGGAATAATTGTAGCTTGATATATAAATTTACCAAGTTTTGAGATAACAGCAAAACTAACAGACTGCATTAGCTCAATAAATTTAAAAACGCTTGGTCTAACAAAGTAACGTGATTTAATATATTGCTTTCGAATGTCAGTGTATACTAGACAAATACAAATAAAGTGGAATACAGAGTGATAATAACGATAAATTATGTAAATAAAAATAATCGAATACCTAAATATTTCATATCTATCTTGTATACTAGAACATATTGTGTTTCTTATATTATACACTGTTAAGAAATCGGTGTTAATCAGTTAAATCCGGATGCGGTATTAACTGGTTTAGTGATGCTAGATGAAATTAAGCGATCACCATTTTAGTCGGTAACCCCGTCTTCATTACACTGTATGTTGTGTATTGCCTTCAACACTCTTTATGTTGTGTATTGCCTTCACCACTCTTTATGTTGTGTATTGTCTTCACCACTCTTTATGTTGTGTATTGCCTTCAACACTCTTTATGTTGTGTATTGCCTTCAACACTCTTTATGTTGTGTATTGTCTTCAACACTCTTTATGTTGTGTATTGCCCTATTTTTTATATAGGCTGTGTTTTGTGTGAACCTACAATGCCATTGCGTTTGGGTGCTGTGGACATATGTGGACCATTTCCTCATGTTTTTAATCATATTATTGTCTTTACCAGTGAAGTCGTTTTAAGAAAAACTTTAAATCAGCATTGTGCTGAGTAATATCATGACGTCATATCGTGACGTCTATCGTTTAGATCATAACATTTGGCTACTGTGCTATTTTGCTCACTAGGAGAGATAGCACAGTAGAGGAAGGGATATGTTATAGATTTTCTCAAACTGGGAAATTTCTATAATTCATCACAGAATATATAATTTATTCATATAAAGTCATGGTTACAATTAATGTGCCATTACTTGGTTCGAGTATTTACTTTCATACACCATCCAACCCTTCTCCAAGAAGTCATATACACATAAGTCATGGTTGTAATAAGGCCTTTATTTTTTGATAATTCGTTTTACGAACCCTCCTACGACAAAATGAAATTAGGTTTTTTATTTTTCCGTAGGGAATTTAATAGTTTATCCTCCCAGATTTTAATAGAACATTTAATTTTTTTCCTTTCAAATAAAATAATTAAACTAATCTTTACCAAATGTTTACTTTTATTTTTTTCCGTTCCTCCTACAGCAATTCTCTGTCTTGATGGTTTATAAAACAAATAATAAAAAAAATGATGGCTTAAATGTGATATACATTGGTCATGGTAGTATGTAAATATTGTAATCTTGTGAGGGTGACAGTGAATATTTGTCAACCTTCTAAGGCTATTTATGTGATCACGATCGTATGAAAAAGGTATCATTGCCCTGAAAACACGTTTAAATAGGATGACTTAGTGAGTTCTTTCTTAATAGTCATTCCTGTTGCAATGAAGAAAGCAGACATGACATTGGAGCATTAAAATTGAACATATTCATATTGATATATCATCGCATGTATTGCGATTGATATCAATTGTGGCATGTTCTTTATAAATTTATGCGATAAATATTAACAATATATATTTCTTTCTTTTTTTAAAATATCTGTTTATCTGAACTATTTCTAACTTCTTTAATTTATATTAAGAATATTTATTTTCGATGTTCGTGTCTGTTCAGTTGGAAATGAAGTCAGAAAGTATGTGTGACAAAAACATACTGCTCAAATAACGTGGCATGTAATTCCTGTATATTAGGAAGTAAACGTACGGAAAGTCTTATCCGCCTAGTTTGTCCATTTTTTAACTAGGTCAATGATACTGTAAGTATGAAATCAGTGTTATCACGCGTGCAACTTTTACAGTTCGACACTATGCTTTCCTCTTTAATTGTACGATGACCGGACAGGCTGTGGACCCTATGATGACGCCTACCTAAAGCCCATTGGGACGGTGGCGTTTGATGTTTGTCTATGATCTTTCTTGTCGTGCCCTTGGTTTATTCTCTTGTTGCTCTGGCTTCTGCCAAGTCATTAAGTACCTTCAGTGTGGCTTTCTAGGCTATTTTTTTATTTTATTATATTTACACGAGCATATTTGTGTTTTACTTATATTGCCTATTGATGCTGCCTTGTTGGTTAGAGATTAGATCATGATTTCTTTATTTACACTTTCCTGTTTTAATGGGATGACAGTAGGGTACATGTGAGCTTTGGTGCACCCTAGAACCGGTTTAAACCCCCAGAGGCCTACTTTGCCACTGACCGTTCCAAGGCGGTAGCCCTATTGTCAACCCTTTTGTGTTTGTGATGTCGTTTACTTTTATTATTACTTTTGCCTTCTTGTTTGTCTGTTTGCATGTTTGTTTCTGTGTTTTGTGGTTGACTGTCCTCCTTGAATGCTACTTTCCCTGTCCCATCTTTTTATATTTCTTATATGCGAACGTCTTTGATGAAGATGGATCCATAATAAACTGTGATACATTTTCTCCACATACTACCGCTTCTTATATTTATATAAGACATACGGTTGCTGTTAAATGCTGAATAAGACGTCAAGTACAACTATAAACGTCTGTTTTCATCACATCTGAAGGTAATTTTAAAATAGCTTGCATGTCTGTAGATATTTTTTATATATCACTATAGCAACGAAGAGTCTGTTTAAGCCTTACAAGCTGGAATTTAATTTTATAGTAGCACAGATAAGGTCATAAGGCGACTTTTCAACTTCCATTGGGGGAGGAAGAACCCAGCTGCCCCTACGGGCAATTGCCGTGCACGGGTGGTAACCTGGTAGAACCACCGACGTTACGCAAGCCAGCTGGATAACTTCTCACATACAGATTCCTGTTCCCATAAGGGCTCGAAACCCACAGCTGTGAGGGGCAAGTGATTTCAAGTCAGAGCTGGAAGACATTATAACACATATTCGCTATTTTATAGAACAAATCCGTATTAAATGGTATCATATGATTAGTGTATACTACTAACCATAGTATAAATTTGTTGTATCCATCTATGATTTCACAGTCTGATAATAGTGTGTGTGAGGATTGGTGCATCCTAGAACCGGGTTTAAGCCCCAGTGGCCTGACCGTACCATTGAGTTACTCATATTGTCAACCTTTTCATGCTTGTGGTTCTCATAATTTGCTTGCTTCTAGTTTTCCTTATACGAGTATTACAATTGTTGTTTGTATTTGTATGCGTATTTTGGGGTATACGTATTTTGGTTGACTGTGTTCCGTGAAAGCTACATTTCCTGTTTTCTGTAAATGCTATATTTCCTGTTTTCTGTAAATGCTACATTTCCTGTTTTCTGTAAATGCTACATTTCCTGTTTTCTGTAAATGCTATATTTCCTGTTTTCTGTAAATGCTACATTTCCTGTTTTCTGTAAATGCTATATTTCCTGTTCGATGTGTACACCTACTGCGTAGTGGTTTTGCTCATGGTAATTTGACCTCGTGCTTAAGACACAGCTTTGGTTAAATGTATTAACACATGTCTTGATAAGTTACATCAGTGATGAAAGTTTATTAAATTATTTTATTCCGCTCAAAAGTAACAGAGCGGACAGGAGTATTGCTTATACGTACCGGTACTAGTATACACAGCAAAAATAGAAACGTACCTCTTTTAAGCTGTGATTTGCATAGGGTTGACTTTGTTACACTTTGTACACCAATCTAGATAACATTTCTTCATTTTATACTTATCACTCAATCATTTTGATCAATATTAATAATCATCAAAAAACAAAGTGTGTCTGTTGCTGCTAAAACATGTTTTTATTTAAATTGCGAAATCACTATATTTTTATTATAACGGGAGGTAATCTGAAAATATTCGTTCTTGAAAGCTGTATGGCGCAGAAATGAGTGAAAAGATCAGCGTCTTTTCTCTGTTTTTGTGGTGATGAGGTCATTCTCTGTTTATTTCATTATAAAAAAACTGTGTTAACTCAAAGTTTTAACCACAATACCCGGAAATGCTGTTTAAACCAAATCAAGGGGAATAAGTTTGCCCACAAGTTTGATTAAAAAAAATTTGTTTCCATGACAGTGCTGGCCTTTAACAAAGGTATTGGCATATAAGATTAAATAAAATATAATTACATTGTGTCTAAATATATGGGTAAAGTTGGGGACGTTTCTATTTTTGCTCAGTATAGTATGTTCTTTGACTCTAAATATGACCTAATTTTAGTACACAGCATACCCAACGTGACTGACTGATATCAGTCCAATCCTACTGTGTAGAGTGAACACGATATCAGCCCAATCCTACTGTGTAGAGCGAACACGAATATCGCCTTTACACGCAGGGGCGTAGCCAGGCATACTCCTGTACGCCCGGGCGTACTCTAGAAAATCGAATGTGAATAAAAAAGTGCTTAATTTTTAAAATCAGCAACACACATTGACGGGGGGTAGGGGAGAGGCACTATTTTAAAAAACACACTTGATGAATGGAGGCGAAAGCCTCCAAAATCTCGCTCAAGTGAAGCCACAAACCTCCGAAATTGCACTCAAATTTCAAAATTTTCCTGGAGGACGCCCCTGGACCCCCACCAAGAAGAGGCGGACACCCCCTCCCGCACCCTCCCCTAGGGCGTATTCTCCAAAAGGCTCTGGCTACGCCCCTGACACGCATATAGTATCACGTTTGAACCCACCTGTTGACGCTGACTTTTGAGGTACGGACTTGATTTTAGTACAAGACATATCGTCTTGTTGAGATACATAAATGCATGACGCTTAATCTAAGTATCTTAATTCATTTCAACGTTATATAACGGACATAAACATAGCTTATATAATATAATAAACACAACATCTGACCTTGACCTTTGAGATAGGAACATGATTTTAGTAAACGATACGTTTTCTTGTTTGGATACTTAACAGTGCATATACATTTGAACCCTAATTATGACAATGACCTTTGAGACACGGACTTGATACTATTACGCGACACACCATATTGGTTAAACAATAACGTATTAAGTTAGATCAGGACATTTTTAGTATATACAACAAACGGATGCCGGGTCGATATACATATCCCCCGAATTTTCAAAAAATCTGTCCAGAATTAAATTCTTATTAAAATTATTGGCTTTTCTGAAAATATTCTAAATATTTATTGCATATTTCGTGTCAGACACATTTCCAAAAATTATGTTGGAAATTATCTTTACTAAAAGCGCAATCCATCTCAATCAGTAGTTATGTTGGTATGCAATTAAGTGTTAACTTAATCAAGTCTGTTTGGCATACCGTATAAAACAGAATTTTGAGATCATGTTATGCGAATGATAGCTGTACGTGTTAGAGTTGTTTTTGTTGCTAAGCAACATCAGAACCTGGAAACAATAACGATTTTTTTTTTCAGTGCACATTTATCGTATTTCCTGTTATATTCTTCCGCAATGGGTAATTAACACATTATTAAACGCAGATGTTGATACAACTATTTGAAACATGAACGGTTAAAATTCCCAAATTTCGAAAGTTCCAAAATTTCAAAAGTTGCCGTAGTAAGTTCAAATTATCTCCCTTTTAATATATTTACTGAATTCACAGTATCCCCTAAAAGATCCGACACCTTTCATTGTCACTGTCTCAATATAGCTGTGTGTGTGTGATTGAATGCTTAAATGTGGCCCACTCATATGAGCTATAATTGTATGTATGTATATATATATATATGCGTCTATATGTTAATTGTGCCTCCAGACGAGTGGGTTATGATGTAGAGATACAGTTCATCAGCATGTGTTGCAGCTATCTTTTTAGGAAGTGAATGCATACGCTTGATTTCTGTGTATCTCGTCATAGCTAGGCGCCCTGCCGTAGTTCGTTCGAAGGTTGTCTGTCCTTGGTAGTTCACAAATATTTCTCCCTATATATATATATATATAATATATATATATATAACCCGTGAGAAGAAAGATGCATTTAGCTTATCAATGACTTCGACAGTGCAATCTTTCGCTACAACCTGGCAATAAACGCAGCTTTTCTAAATTGCTCACTTCAATTCATAAGAAAACAGGAAAATGTAAGCTGAGTGGCGGAGGAATACAATTCCTTATCCTACCTATCCCATTCACTTATTGACACGTATCGTTATAGGTGTACCGGAAGTAAATCAAATCCCATTGAGTCCAATGCAATATTGTTCAAGTTTTCTAGTTAGCCATTTTTCAAAATGAAATTCAAACTAAGATTCACTTACATGTTCTTAGTCATGAGACCTGCCTCTCTAGAAAACTGCTGAGAATAGTAGGGGTCATGCGGCATATAAGAAAATAAAATTCTGATCTTTGTTGACACCGTGAACAAACTGCATTCATTCGGCACCTCTTAAAAGGGTTCTACTTTCACTTTCAAAACTGTCAAGTTGATAAATAAAATCATCATACAACCATGCAAATGTTTTTTTTAGCTATCACAAACAAGTCAATAAAGTCATTTCAGCCAGAAAAACAGGCCTTAAATACTCAGAAATGCCTTTTATCACAAAACAAGTTAGGGATTATATATTTGGGAACTCCTTTCGATTACACCAGGCATGAATATCAGAGTGATTTACTTCCTGTATGCCTATACAATTACCTGTCTGTTTTCAGCATGTTCAGCGTCTTCATCCGCAGGTCCATCAAGTAACGTAAAGAATTTGCCATTGCCATTCTCTTAGCGGGAGACAAATCACTCATGCCTAAAAATACAAATTAAGGTTCAGCTGATCGAGGACAACATAACAAGGTCATTAAACAATAATTCTGACATTTAGATTGTATACACTCGTGCATCTAATGGAAAATTGAAGGTACACAACATGAAATATGACACTAGGCAGAGGCAAGAAAGAGCGTTTTAATTCAACGTACCTATTTGTAATGCACATTCCATACCCCAGCCAACCCCGTTTTCACTTCTTGGAGAAGGGGTTGGATGGGGTATGAACGCTAGTACTCGGACCACGTAATGAACAACGTTATTCGCAGGAAACGTGAATGCGTGTTCTGTGAATGCTTCATTTCCTGTTTCACTGTTATACCTACAAATATTACTGTAATACCTACAAACATTACTGTTATACGTACAAACATTACTGTTACACTTACAAACATTCCTTTTATACCTACAAACATTACTGTTATACCTACACAAAGACTGTTATACCTACACACATTACTGTTATACCTACACACATTACTGTTATACTTACAAACATTACTGTTATACTTACAAACATTACTGTTATACCTACACACATTACTGTTATACCTACACACATTACTGTTATACTGACAAACATTACTGTTATACCTACACACATTACTGTTATACCTACACACATTACTGTTATACCTACACACATTACTGTTATACCTACACATATTACCGTTATACTTACACACATTACCGTTATACCTACACACATTACCGTTATACCTACAAATATTACTGTTATACCTACACACACTAACTGTTATATCTACACATATTACTGTTATACTTACACACATTACTGTTATACCTACACACATTACTGTTATACCTACACACATTACTGTTATACCTACACACATTACTGTTATACTTACACACATTACTGTTATACCTACACACATTACTGTTATACCTACAAACAATACTGTTATACCTACAAATATTACTGTTATACCTACACACATTACTGTTATACCTACAAATATTACTGTCATATCTACAAACATTACTGTCATACCTACACACATTACTGTCATACCTACACACATTACCGTTATACTTACAAACATTACCGTTATACCTACACACATTACTGTTATACCTACAAACATTACTGTTATACTTACACACATTACTGTTATACCTACACACATTACCGTTATACCTACAAACCTTACCGTTATACTTACAAACATTACCGTTATACCTACACACATTACTGTTATACCTACAAACCTTACTGTTATACTTACAAACATTACCGTTATACTTACAAACATTACCGTCATACCTACACACATTACTGTTATACCTACACACATTACTTTATACTTGCAAATATTACTGTTATACCTACACACATTACTGTTATACTTACACACATTACTGTTATACCTACACACATTACTGTTATACCTACACACATTACTGTTATACCTACACACATTACTGTTATACCTACAAACATTACTGTTATACTTACAAACATTACTGTTATACCTACACACATTACTGTTATACCTACAAACAGTACTGTTATACCTACAAACTTTACTGTTATACCTATACACATTACTGTTATACCTACAAACCTTACTGCTATACCTACAAAGAATACTGTTATATCTATAAACATAACTGCACATACGTACTTCATATAAAACATGTATACTGTATGGACCGGAGAATATAAATTATTAATTGAAACGGCCTTTTTTAACATTGTTATCGAGGATTTCAATGTACATTAACAGTTATTTTTATTGACACAACTTTTTCCTGTCTAATGTCATATTTTCATATGTGCAACGCAATAAAATAACAACTTTCTTTCATGTCGAAGAAATGCAAGAAGGTATACAATTAACAAAAGTCGATATGTTCAATTAGATGAGACTAGCCGGGTTAAGATAAAAAAACAGAAAAGGAAAAGTTAATATTCGAAAAATAGTGTTAGTTTCTCGCCTTTTAGCTTCAAAAACTACGTTGTAGTTTCTTGTTGGATGAAAGCTGTCATATCTAATTGACTTATTAGGTCTTCTACACACAATCACAATCTGTTATTTAGCACGAATTCTAGAAGACACAATTTTCTGGTTAATGTATTGCCTTTCTCCGGTTGTTACTCCGATTTGTATCATTTTTCCGAATTGAGAACTTCATGTACCACTCGATGGTTCAACGCAATACTGTTATAACTACTTATAAATAAAGAAGCAGATACAGCAGTGTTGCACACTGCGATCAACCATCGGAATGTTATTTGTTTTTATATTGAAGAGATCTGTGACCGAAATGAGTTGATTACAGCATCGATGGTGACATTTTGACTTAACGTTAATAAATTTAACAAAGATAAATTGCATTTAGTGGCCACCGGCTTAGACGAACATACAGTAACATGTTATCAACACTCTCTAGGGTGAAGATTACATGATCGAAGACTGACTGTAGGTGTCATTGCACCATTGATTTTCCTTCTTCGTTTTATATAGGACGAATGTATGTCAAGAGACAAAATATGCGCATTTTTCTCAGTAGAACATTTTAAAACACATAAATGAAACGATCGACTGTCCTCCAATATACAAATGCAATAAAAACAGGAGGTCATGTATCATGTAAGAAAAGGTCATTCTGTTGAATGACGTCACGTTTTATTTTGACACGTCACAGATAGATTTACCCCATTTCTACTTTCGCTATACTGACTATGTCAAGTATAATTACATATCTCAAACAAACACGAATAAATGTTCCCAGTACATCATTCGGATGAATTATAGGTAATAATAACAAAAAGTAATCAAAAGTGTGCATTTTGTATCACTAGTAAGGCAGGAAAACCTTTTTTTATTATGCACTGTATGACTATATACTACGGAAGCACAAACGCAATGGTGTAATTACGCCTGTAAAGTTTTTTTCTCTTCATGGACAGCAGGAGAGGTACACCGATAAGTCGTTATCCGATTGGTCTATTGGCAGAATTTTTATGGGGATAAAATCGAAGGAATGCCGAAATTGACTTCTAAAAACAACCGGTTAGACAGAGAAGCATCAGTATGTGATAGTGTTAAGTGATCTATTCATTACACTATCAATTAATTCAACATTGTGAAACATTAAGTTAAGGGTAATGAATACATTCCAAAGTATTGCGCAGTCTGGAACTCTTTATTAGATGATATACTAGCTGTTATCAATGTAGGTATTCTGAATACATCAGAAGAGAAGTAAAACATGACGTACCTAAGACTCTCAGAAGTGGAAATATAGTTGTTGCATTTACCAGAAGTGTAAGGAACACAACACCGGACACATGTATTAATACCTGAAAATATAAGAAATATTATAACGAACATGACACCGTACGCATGTATTAATACCTGAAAGTATAAGAAATATTATAACGAACATGACACGGTACACATGTACCAATACCTGAAAAAATAACAAATATTATAACGAACATGACACCGTACACATGCATCAATACCTGAAAAAATAACAAATAATATAACGAACATGACACCGTACACATGTACCAATACCTGAAAAAACAACAAATATTATAACGAACATGACACCGTACACATGTACCAATACCTGAACAAATAACAAATATTATAACGAACATGACACCGTACACATGTACCAATACCTGAACAAATTACAAATAGTATAACGAACATGACACCGTACACATGTACCAATACCTGAACAAATAATCAATAGTATAACGAACATGACACCGTACACATGTACCAATACCTGAACAAATAACAAATATTATAACGAACATGACACCGTACACATGTATTAATACCTGAACAAATAACAAATATTATAACGAACATGACACCGTACACATGTACCAATACCTGAAAAAACAAAGAAATATTATAACAAGCACGATACATGACACACGTATTAATACCTAAAAATATAAGAAATATATTGAGGAACAACGCATCAATACATAAAATATAAAACAAATATAAATATAAACATGTGTCTTGCTACTGAAATATAAAAATGTGTACGCACAACCTACTTTTCTGTCGATGACCATTTTAAATATGTTAGTTTAGTTTAAGCTTATTTATTTCACATCGATTGTAACAAAACCCCTCTGAACCACTCTCAGTACTAAACAAAGGCAGATCAAGTGTCTTGCTCAGGGACACAACACATATGGTTATGGATAGCGAACTACCACAAGACCACAGCGCTCCACACTGTTAAACATGTTAGCACCATCAATTCAAATTACATAAAATGCAGGTTTTCTTGTCTCTAATCGGTTTCTATGTAATAAAACAATATGCTTATGCCATTATACTACAAAACAAATTCACGGGACACACGTTATGTCTGTTAAAGAGCTTTAATCAATACACAGATATTTGAGAACAGTGTATAAAACGATAGAACAATTAGAACAAGAGGCCCAAGAGGGCCTGTGGACGCTCTACTGGCTAAAATGGCTCTTTTATGGTAAAGATCAGATACAAATGAAGTAACTACATATTTAACAAAGGAAAATACAATATAGCATTTTTCAACAAATCAAGGTCTAGCTGGTTTTCGAAATTGTCCAAGATTTCATTGATATACCGCGCTTTGCACAACTAGACATCATATTGAGGCTTCCTGCCAAATTTCGTAGAAATCCAACAAGTCGTTTAGGAGGAGTAGCGCCGACAAGAAATTTAAAGCAAAAATGTCAAAGGGCCATAACTCCGTCAAAAATCAACGAACTGAAACAAAAGCGCGATATGCACAACCAGACATCTTACCGATGCTTCCTGTCAAGTTTCGTCGAAATCCAACAAGGCGTTTAGGAGGAGTAGCGCCGACAAGAAATTAAAGTAAATGTCAAGGGGCTGTAACTCCATCAAAAATCAACGAACCGGGAAAAAATGCAATAGGCACAACTAGAAATCATAGGTTCCTGTTAAGTTTCGTCATCGAATACAGTGTTAACAAAAAAAAACAAAAAAAAGTAATTAAAAAAAAAAAAAAAATACTGAAAAAAACTTATTGATTTATAAGGATTTCTCAGTGACATATTTTTAGTATCAGACGATATCACTTTGCCGGAACTACTTTTTTACCATTTTTTGTATTTAATGGTACTGTAGATTGCTATTGCTTTCAACGAGCAAATTTTAACGGCTCTTTTCAAAATCCGCCATATGTATTCACACGCGAGGACACTTTGCGTAGGGGGCACGAGGTGGGAGGAGGGGGTGGGGAGTATTTTCAATTAAATTTCCTTAATAAATCACTGATAGGTATATAATAAATGGAATAATTGACAGTCTCGGTGTGATACACAAAAATATGTCACTCGAACACGTTTTAATTCGAAGAACGAGTTTTTTTAACCGAATTACAACGTGTTCTCGTGACATATTTTTAGTATCACACACAGACTGTCGATTATTCTGTATACATTCTTTTTTTTTTAAATCAATCAAAAAAAAAAATCAATTCCAAAAAAAAATTGAAAAAAAAAATGAAATATTAATCAAATAAAAACAACAAATTTAAAAAAAAAATGAAAAATAAAAAATAAATAAAAATAAAATGAAAAAAAAACAACATAAATTAAAAAAAAACAAAAAACATTAAAAACTTTTTTTTAAAAAAAAAAAAGACTAAAAATAATAATTAAAAAAATAAAAATATCTGGTACAGTTTGGTAAAGATCAGATGAAAAATGAAGGCCCTATCGTCTTAACGAGCAAACATATAGCATTTTTTAACTAAATCAAGGGCCATAACTCCGCTGTTACTTGTCCGATCTGGCTGGTTTTCGAACTTGTCCGAGCTTTCATTGATATTAGCAATCTGGAAAAGTTTGGTAAATATCGGATAAAAAATGAAGGCCCTGTCGTCTTAACGAGGCAACATATAGCAGTTTTAACTAATTCAACGGCCATAACTCCGTTGTTACTGATCCGATCTGGCTGGTTTTCGAAACTGCTTGAGCTTTCATTAATATTAACAATCTGGTTAAATTTGGTAAAGATCGGATGAAAAATGAAGGCACTATCGTCTTAACGAGGCAAACTATAGCATTTTTAACTAATTCAAGGGCCAGAACTCCACTTGTCCAAGCTTTCATTTATATTAACAATCTGGTAAAGATCAGATGAAAAATAAAGGCCCTATCTTCTTAACGAGAGAAAAGTGAACGACGGACGACGGACGGACGGACGGACAACGGACGACGGACAACTCGCCCTCTCATAAGCTCTGCTGGCCCTTGGCCAGTAGACCTAAAAATGGTTCTACAAAAAACACAGCTTCCAAACGCAACGGCAGCGTATGTACGCACTGTATCACCACTTTATCACAAACTAAGAGAAACATATACAATGAAAAGGACACTACACAAACGGTTGTGAAGACAATAGTACCGACATGCCTACAAATCGTAGGCAATATGGCCTGCTGGTTAACTACACTCAGTTTTATGTGTGCACAACCTCGCTATTATCCTATCTTCAGCGCCCAAATTGACAAGACAGTGTTACAGTAAATAAAATATCTAACAAATTAAGGCCAATAGACATTTATTGATTAAACACATATTCCGAGCTAATTTAACACTTTTGGTGTTCACATATTATTGTTGATACGCCATTATATTAGTCGAGTTATGTCGTATATATGAATGTTAGACCCTTCAAAATAATTTAAGAGCTACAAAAAGAACATAATCATATTAATATTCTGGATTTCATATCCATAAAGAAAGTTAATACATTTATATCATGTAAAAATTGTAATAGAATACAACTAAACTTAAAATTTGCAAAAAGATAGTAAATCGTTCAATAACAGTACTTTAACAAATGACCGAATCAAAAAATGGTCCTTAAATTATGTGTGGAGTATATGCTATAAGAAACTGACTAACATTTATACTATTGGCAACAATTTACTAGAAATTCATTAACTTTCATCTAAATATGTCCGTGTGGTTATTGAAAAAGTCGTATTGTAAACATTACTGGTATAAAACTGGAAGCAAGTTGTGCAAAAAGAATTATCCCACTAGTCACATGTCAGTTTAATAAAGTTATTCGCAGCCCAAAGTAAGTTTGACCTTTCGCAAGGAGACTCACCGGTTTATACACAACCATCAAGTATGTGATAAACATCTAATATTTTCAACAGGAATCTTGCATACGTTCTTCTCTTAGTTTAAATTCGAGATGCGTTTCTGGAATTCTTCTAGACACATGCGTAACAAAAAAAAACAACATCTGACATATGAATGGCATTCAAACAAATATAAGACGTCTGGTTGTCATATTGTCTTGTTTGGACATCAATAAGGCATGACGGGTAGTGAAGCCTTAACAAAGGTATCAATAATAAACTATTTATCATTCGCACTAAGCAGACGATAGACTGTGAACATATATGTGTTTATGGTTTGGAAGAAGATGTAATTATTGGGAAAACCATTATTTTGTGATATACTATGCTTAACCTGACATGATACTATATTGTATTGTTTCCGGTTGTATGACTGACATTGCATTTTAGAATACCCATGATAGATTCTTTTTCTTGCATATCAGAGACATGTTGCGCGTTGACGCCGTCAGCTACTAACGTTTTGCATGTTTTCCGGCATACTGGATGTTGGCGCGCCTGAATTTTATCTCGACCCTAGGGTGAGATGGAAATATCTAGCCCCGGTAAAATGACGGATATCATTTTCTTGCATACCGGACAAGGATATCCGCCATTTTACCGGGGCTAGATATTGCCATCTCACCCTAGGGTCGAGATAAAATTCACGCGCGCCAACATCCGGTGTGCAGGAAAACATGCAAAACGTTAATAGCTGGCGGCGTCAATGCACAACATTTCTCTGATATGCAAGAAAAAGAATCTATCATGGGTATTCGGTTCAGATAGGGAATTCCAACCCTCGGTATAAGTGTTTTAATCGGAACCTCGGCAGAGCCTCGGTTCCGATAAAAACACGTATACCTCGGGTTGGAATTCCCTATCTTCACCGGATACCCATGTAAGATTCTTATAGTCCGGTATGCAAGATTTCTATCTCACCCTACGGTCGAGATAAAATTCACGCGCACCAACATCCGGTATGCAGGAAAACATGCAAAACGTTAGTAGCTGGCGACGTCAACGCACAACATGTCTCTGATATGCAAGAAAAAGAATCTATCATGGATATTCGTTCAGATAGGGAATTCCAACCCTCGGTATACTCGGCAGAGCCTCGGTTTCGATAAAAACACTTATACTTCGGGTTGGAATTCCTTATCTTCACCGGATACCCATGAAAGATTCTTATATTCTATGTACAAGTTTGTTTAGCCAAATATTAGTTTCTCTCTATATAGCAAAAGGCTGACCATTCTTGCAAATATTTGTTATAAAATATGGATTATATGGTACGATCTCTAAATGTGTATGCCAGTTTTCTTTGTTGTGTTGCAGTTAAGTAGCAAGCAGTTTGAGTGTTTCATATTAATTTGTTTTAATTTCAGGCTTTCGATTGCAAAAAAAGTGTGGTAGCCCTAGAAATTCTTAAATTCTTCACATTTGTTCTATACTGGTTAGGTTATGCCGGGAGATATGATGACGTCTACCAAAATCCTTAGAGGACGGTAGCGTTTGATTTTTGTCTTTAATCTTGTCTTGTCGTACCCTTAACGGTTTGTTCTCTTGTTGCTCTGGCTTCTGCCAAGCCATTGAGTACTTGCTTTGTGGCTTTCTATGCTTTTGCTTTTTATATTGTATATACATGATCATTTATGTGTTTTACTTATATTGCCTATTAATGCTGCCTTGTTTGTTACAGAATATAGCCTGACGGGATATCTTTACTGGGATGACGATAGGGTAAGTGTGAGGTTTGGTGCACCCTAGAACCTGGTTTAAACCCCCAGTGGCCTTTTTTTCCACTGACCGTTCCAAGGCGGTAGCCCTATTGTGAACCCTTTTGTGTTTGTGATGTCTTATCTTGCTTTTTATTCATCTTTAAAGTTGTTCTTTGTTTCTGTGTGTGTTTGTGGTTGACTGTGGTCCTTGATTGCTACGTTTCCTGTTCGATTTTTATATCTACTTTGTTCATCATAGGAGTTTACGAATAACATATTCTGAAAATGCCCCAGAAACAAAGATTTTCTAGCGGGCATGCCCTCTAAGTCAACCAAGATCAACACCTGGATATTGTCTTTACACCCCACACCCCTACCCCTATTTTAGAGAAATATATTGGAGCGTTTGATCGGGATGATCCTCCTCCACCACCACTCACACACGAGGAACAACAACAACACAAACACATATCTAATCTTCTCTGGTATAAACCGCGCGGTCCCGTGTATCACAGTCTATTTGTTCTCTGAACACGTTAAAGAACCATAAACAGCTATTCATTACGAGTATCCAAGATTCCTATGTATGTTTCCCCTCTCTCTTGGGCGGCTCTAAGACCACACTACTTAAAACTATCTTAGTTTGCCCAAATCCGACCTTAAATTTTTCAGACGAGCAAGTAGGTAGCGATTGTTTTTCCTACCATGCATGTCAGATTATTTTGTGAATGCTGTTTAAAGTTTAACTGTTAGTTTTACAACAGATGTATATACCATTTCTAAACCTACTGACATCAATGTATATTAAATAGTTGTCATGATGGCCAGTCAATAAATATATAACGATGCACCTAAATATTTATATTATTGTATACTACCCTTATTGTAGCAAACTGACGCTTTATACTATAATACATATACAGTTTTTTTTTTAATTTAACCTCTATAGACACAATGTAAATGTTTTTAAGCGGCCATACCAAACCCCGAAATTGGAGGTTACCAAGTCATACTTCATTTTACGCATATTCAATCACAATTGTTGTAAGAACCCATGAATAAACCTATACTTTTAATTGGCACATATATATTATTATATGACCTGAAAACCAGGATAGAGTTTTGATGAAGGTTTTGTTGTCTAATTGTGCCATTATTTGCCGGGTTAGTTTCTTTAACATATAAATATGCGAAAATATGTCTTCACATAGGACACACAGCTTGGTATACACCTCGCTGATCTCGGCATTATTTTGGGTATTGCAACACGATTTCGACATGTTACCAAACTATTTATCATAATGTTGTAAAATATGAAGTGTTTAAAGATACGTGGGGCTTCGTTTCGAGAAGCTTATTACGATATGTGTACTATAATGGTCAGGGCTTCGCTTCGTGCGAAGCTGACAGTAGGAACACTCTTTGCTAATTAAATCGAATGTTTGCTAAAACCTCCAACAATTTATGTTGAATAACATGTACAGTCCGTCTAGCAGGTTTCTATCACTATTAATATGGACAGCTGATTATTTAAAAATAATTATTGATATATCACCAACATGTACAATGTACCTTTAATATAAATACCGTCGACGTCGTTATGTCAACGACACGACGTCCACACAGACGTCATTTTTTTCGAAGGGTTTGGATCAATAAAACAAGTATACTGAAAAAAATATACTGATGACCAGCAAATTTTATTTTATATTCTAATAGGAAATTAAATTCTCTAAATCATACACAATACAAACAATCAAACAAACAAAACATATTTTATCATTCAGTTGTAATGTTTTAAAATATGTTTTTCTCGGCGAATTTAATGCACTGCATCGATAGTTTCTTGTACATTTTTAAGCTTCGATAAATTGTGATTCCAATACAAATTGCAATTCAAGACGTTTGTGACATTCATCTAGACCAGTAAGATATTTGAGTGGCAGACAATACCAGAGCGTATGGATGTCACACAATGTGTATGATATGGCGTGCTAACAAGTGTACGCACAAATCGGCTAAGAACTCTTTTTCATTTGTAAATGGTCATTGGTAAAAATTATGAAGTTATATTTAAAAAATAGAACATCGTTTACTGTGAATTATCATTTAATATATCACGGTTTGGAGTTCAATTGTAAACAATAATTTCACTCGCACTTCGGGCTCGTGAAATTATTGAACGACAAACCGTGATATATTACAGATAATTCACAGTAAACGATGTTCTATTTCTATTCTAATACCCTTAAAATGTGAAAATAACGCACACATCTGAAATTTGCTTTGATTACTCTCCTAACGTTGAATACGTTACAATGCGCAATGCTTATTCTCCTAACGTTGCAAAAATTACAGTGATATATCGTTCAATATAACAAGATATTTTAAACTAGGCTATATAGTGCGGGTGTATTAGAATTTCCGATACTCCTAAATATATTGTATAAAGTAAAGATTTTTAAAATTCAAAATACAGTATTATCACTCTTTAAATTCGCACTCGCACTCATTTTGACCACTTTTCATTTATCGTTTTGTTTTTGTTTTTGCTTCATCTTTGAAACTATATTTTTATTTAAAAAAACATTTTGTTTTCTTCTATTATTCACCCATATTGTATATTGACTGTTGTATCTTGAGGGCCAGTGACAGCAGAACTAGATGATTAAAAAGCCTCTACCCGATACCTGCCAGATCAGAGAGCTACAAGTTCTCCTTCTTCCCAGGAACCACCAGGGAATGGAACATACTACCCACCATAGGTTCCAATATTCAGCTAATTTGCACATACAACATTATTTTTACATATCTATTTATATGTGTTAGTATTTTAATTTCCTGTAAATGAATGTTCCAGTTTTGATTAAAGCAATCTACCAATATCTGTGTAACACTAGATACAACATGTATATGGTTCACTCTTAAAGGATCACACACACACACACACACACACACATAAGTATTAAGTACATGTATATATTTTAACCAATTGTTTAAACCATTTTCACTTTACGCAACATGCTTTTAAAAAGCAGTCAGATTGTTAAAATCTGCCAAACAAGCAACACACGTAATCTATTCTTGGTTGATTTAGAAATTGAAGAAGTTTTTTGCAGAAATAATCACGATGATAATGTAACTACTTTGCTCACTAGATTGGAAATATCTCTTTCTCAAGCATCTCATTCACGATAATACCAGATAAGGAAGTCTGTAATCTTGTTCTTTGTAACAATAATTTATTTTATTAATTTTGAACAATGCATTCCCAATGGAACCCGTGCCTGGTCACGCATACAGAGTATAAGGAAGTTCAGGCTGTTATCTAAGAGAGATATAGGATTGGTATTATTAGTTTAGTTCGGCACGAGGAACGGTAATCTTAAACGCTTAACCAGGAAAATGGTAAAAACACACAGCTTAACGTATTAGTAAGCGAGACAGACACAGACTTTATACATATTAATCTTTTTAGAAGAGGTCAGTCTGGATGATTTGGTTGATTTATACGTATATATTTCAGAAATACAATTTACATTACATA
Organism: Cyrtodaria siliqua; assembly: GCA_037043455.1. Taxonomy (NCBI): domain Eukaryota; kingdom Metazoa; phylum Mollusca; class Bivalvia; order Adapedonta; family Hiatellidae; genus Cyrtodaria; species Cyrtodaria siliqua. The sequence continues at coordinate 26,489 of JAWPHD010014585.1, forward strand.
AAAGTATTCGTATAAACGTACATATAAAAATCGAAAAGGAAATGCAAACTTCACACAGAACTCAGTCCAGCAAAGCACGCATTCAAAACACAGGAAGTAGTCCAGCAAAGCACGCATTCAAAACAAAGAACGCAGTCCAGCAAAGCACGCATTCAAAACACGGAACGCAGTTCGGCAAAGCACACATTCAAAACACAGAACGCAGTCCAGAAAAGTACGCATTCAAAACACAGAACGCAGTCCTGCAAAGAACGCATTCAAAACACAGAACGCAGTCAAAACACAGAACGCAGTCCAGCAAAGAATGCATTCAAAACACAGAACGCAGTCCAGCAAAGCACACATTCAAAACACAGAACGTAGTCCAGCAAAGCACGCATTCAAAACACAGAACGCAGTCCAGCAAAGAACGCATTCAAAACACAGAACGCAGTCAAAACACAGAACGCAGTCCAGCAAAGAACGCAGAACGCAGTCCAGCAAAGAACGCATCCAAAACACAGAACGCAGTCTAGCAAAGAACGCAATCAAAACACAGAACGCAGTCCAGCAGAGAACGCAATCAAAAGAAAGAACGCAGTCCAGCAAAGAACGCATTCAAAACACAGAACGCAGTCCAGCAAAGAACGCATTCAAAACACAGAACGCAGTCCAGCAAAGAACGCAATCAAAACACAGAACGCAGTCCAGCAAAGAACGCATTCAAAACACAGAACTCAGTCCAGCAAAGCACGCATTCAAAACGCAGGAAGTAGTCCAGCAAAGCACTCATTCAAAACAAAGAACGCAGTCCAGCAAAGCACGCATTCAAAACACGGAACGCGGTTCGGCAAAGCACACATTCAAAACACAGAACGCAGTCCAGCAAAGCACGCGTTCAAAACACAGAACGCAGTCCAAAAAAGCACGCATTCAAAACACAGAACGCAGTCCAGCAAAGAATGCATTCAAAACACAGAACGCAGTCAAAACACAGAACGCAGTCCAGCAAAGAACGCATTCAAAACACAGAGCGCAGTCCAGCAAAGCACACATTCAAAACACAGAACGTAGTCCAGCAAAGCACGCATTCAAAACACAGAACGCAGTCCAGCAAAGAACGCATTCAAAACACAGAACGCAGTCAAAACACAGAACGCAGTCTAGCAAAGAACGCATTCAAAACACAGAACGCAGTCCAGCAAAGAACGCATTCAAAACACAGAACGCAGTCCAGCAAAGAACGCATTCAAAACACAGAACGCAGTCCAGCAAAGAACGCATTCAAACTCAGTCCAGCAAAGAACGCATTCAAAACACAGAACGCAGTCCAGCAAAGAACGCACTCAAAACACAGAACGCAGTCTAGCAAAGAACGCATTCAAAACACAGAACGCAGTCCAGCAAAGAACGCAATCAAAACACAGAACGCAGTCTAGCAAAGAACGCATTCAAAACACAGAATGCAGTCCAGCAAAGAACGCATTCAAAACACAGAACACAGTCCAGCAAAGAACGCAATCAAAACCAAGAACCAGTATAAGGATACATAGAAGCAAACATATGTGACACCGCAAACATAGAAGGGTTGGCAATAAGGATTCCGCCGATGGATGGGAGAGTCAAATGATTAACAAAATTCCGTGCAATGTAAACATGTCTATAGGGGTGTTTTTAAAGTATAACTGTTAACGTCGACATTAACTATAGCAGTCACTATACGTGCTTGTAGGTGTCCAGGAAGCGCTTTGCATAGCGCACATTACGTGGTCCGAGTATTAACGTTCATACCCCATCCAAGCCCATTCTCAAGGAGCGAAAACGGGGTTGGCTGGGGTATGAAATAAAACCTTAATTTCGGCTTGCATATGTTTGCATTATGTAAAATTTAAACGGGTTATCGCCTTGTTTTCAGTAAAAAATGTTTTTAAACGAGTTTTATTGTCAAAATATCCGCTAAACAATCCTGTTAAAATTAACACGTAATGAGCCGTTTCTCACCGATTCTGCCACATCAAGACCATGTCAAGGCCGTCATCCTCGCCATCAGGACGCCGTTTGGCCTTTCAAGGTCAGTACCCCTGTTGTAAAGTGTTATGTTTGTGATATCGCATATTACCCTTCTGTTTGTTTCCTTGTAATTATTGATTGTTTTGGTTAACATATTTCTGTAATGCTATATATACTTTCTGTTTCACATATTTACCTGCGTGTGTAAGTTGAGTAGCTTGTTATGTAATCGTTGTTAAATAAAGTTTATTGTATTGGTGTTAGGTTACATGTCGGCAAAAAGTATTATTTCAAAATATTAAAAAAACATAGATATACAAATCAAAACCTCGCCAATACATACCCTGATTCCAACATTTGCCTGGTCTATTCGGTCGTGGTGGGCTACTTGCAGTGCAAGAGCCAGGCCTACAGCCCCTCTCAAGCCGCCCCACGTCATCACTACCCCCTCCTTCCATGACATACCGTAGCCCGTATGTCTCAGTAGAGGGCTGAACAATCCTATCACGAACCCCCTGTAAAGAATAATAAGGGCTATTACTAGTTATAGCCATAGTTATTGGGAGGGACCAAATGTGTCGTAAGCTATATCTGCTATGGTATTTTCGTGTAATTGCGCATGCGCTATCTATGTCATTTTATCCTGCTGAAGGTGTACCGGAAGTAAATCACTATGGTATTCATGCCTGGTGTAGGGTATTCATGCCTGGTGTAGGTGTAGGGTATTCATGCCTGGTGTAGTCGAAAGGAGTTCCCAAATATATAATCCCTAACTTTTTTTGTGATAAAAGGCATTTTTGAGTATTTAAGGCCTGTTTTTCTGGCTGAAATGACTTTATTGACATGTTTGTGATAGCTTAAAACCATTTGCATGGTTGTATGATGATTTTATTTATCAACTTGACAGTTTTGAAAGTGAAAGTAGAACACATTTAAGAGGTGCCGAATGAATGCAGTTTGTTCACGGTATCAACAAAGATCAGAATTTTATTTTCTTATATGCCACATGACCCCTACTATTCTCAGCAGTTTTCTAGAGAGGCAGGTCTCATGACTAAGAACATGTAAGTGAATCTTAGTTTGAATTTCATTTTGAAAAATGGCTAACTAGAAAGCTTTGTCAATATAGCATTGGACTCAATGGGATTTGATTTACTTCCGGTACACCTGAAGCATACATGAGGTCAGGTACTTTTTCATTTGAGTATAAAACTGATTTTTCTCACTTTCCTGTTGTTATACGGTATTTCGCCATAAATTATTCTCATGATGCCTTGAGCACAGGCCGTCAGCGAATCCTTCAATTCAGTGAAATGAAATTTAATGACAATTAGCAATGTTATAATTAATAAATTTCAATGTGATACTGACCACTGTTCCCCGGGGTCGGGATTACAGCATGAAAATTAAAGCCTTTTGGGGCTTATTGTTGGTGCATCATGCCTAGTTCGGTCGTGCACATTATTGTAAACATTACAATAGAAATTACGTTCAAGTGATTAAATGAAGAAACATTTTACATTAGCATTAGAGTTTTGAATAAACAATTTATTAAAGCCCTTTGAGACTTCACTAAGGGTATACGGATGTTGGGCCATGCCCGCTTTTGTTTGAGCCTTTTGGGGCTTCATCTCTTGTTTAAGCCTATTGGAGCTTCTTTAAGGGTACCATGCTTATGGGCCATACCCTCTTTTGTTATACATGTTTAGGGCTGCCATTTAATATGTATGTGTTGCCGGCAGCCCGCTATTTGGAGCCGCGCCCAATATTTGCCACACAATTTAATAAATGATAATATTTTCTTATGTGTTTGTCCGTTGGTGCCTTCCCAATAACTGAAGAATATTAATTGTATAACCCCCCTCTTCAGTATTTATTGACATTCACACTGATGTAACAAAGGTTAACAACACACCCCAAAATGTACACCAATATAATAATTGCATAAGCTATATATAAGGACGTTTTGTAATAGTCGTAACGATCTACATTTCGTTCTGACTAACAGTATTTTGACAGATGTCAGTATTAAATTTAAGATAAAATTGTATAACTATTATTCTAATACACCCGCAATATATAGCCTAGTTTAAAATATCTCGTTATATTGAACGATATATCACTGTAATTTTTGCAACGTTAGGAGAATAAGCATTGCGCATTGTAACGTATGCAACGTTAGGAGAGCAAGCAAAGCAATGCGAAAGATTTCAGATGTGTGCGTTATTGTCACATTTTAGGGTATTAGAATAGAAATAGAACATCGTTTACGGTGAATTATCTATAATATATCACGGTTTGTCGTTCAATTGTAAACAATAATTTATTGTTTACAATTGAACTCCAAACCGTGATATATTGAACGATAATTCACAGTAAACGATGTTCTATTTCTTAAATAAGGTATTTCTGTTCTATTATTAGTATTATTGGCATTATTGGAAACGGTCAATAAAGTTACATTATGAATGACATTCGAAAGTAATATTATTCAATTATCAGTATGTTTAAGTTTGATTAGGGATACAAGATATTTGCATATTACACTTTCTATTATGAAGGGATATTTAATTATTTATGGTTATTCAATGAGGGTGACAATAGTTTACATAACAAACCCAAGGGATGTGTATTTTCTGTATAAAATGGACAGAAAAAGGAACGTAGATCCGTCTGACATTAAAACAACTGGTCTACAAGTATATATGTTTTATCATATATACTACTCAAAATTTGCTAAGGATAACTTTTTTGCTGTCTAATTTCTTGCTGAAATAAATAGCATTATTTCTATTTTACATGAAATTATTTAGGGCAGTGTATGGTCATGTGATCTCATGACTTGATTCAAATTGTGGAATTGTTGAAGTATCAATGAAATTAATATCGTTATTGTGAATTAATTTCTGATAAAATTATATGGAAGAATAAAAGTGACCCTTAGCAAATTTTGAGTAGCATATTTCCTCACATCCAGGTAAGATTTATTTTATTCTCATTTTGTTAAATTTGGCATTTATCTTATGTTGAAATTGTAAATTTACAAATTGTCTGATTATGTGCTGTCCGTCTGTTTCTTGTAAAACTAATCATTCTTTAGTTTAAGAGAAATTGTTCGTTCAAATAAGTTCATATGCAATGAAGATAATTGATGACGTTAGCTTAATTTATTTCATGAATTGCTATTAAGTCTGAGATGCAATTTTGATGAAACAGACTATTCAAGTTGTTGAATGAATGAATGAATGGTCGACACATAAATAGGTCATATTGTGCGCAAAAACCGATGAATCATGAAAGTAGTAATTAATGTAAACGTAAAATCAAGTTGTTGATAGTGATAATGAAGGTGTCATACAATATACATGTCAATCAATATACATGTTTCTGAATTACGTAATTGTGTTTTGCAATTGTGTATCCATTCAGTATTTAAACTATATATTTATGGTTAGCAATTGTATATACATTCAGCATTTAATAGATATATATGTATGGTTTTAATCGTAAAATAAGATGTATGTCATATCGTTTGAATATATTGAAATATGCATATGTTATTGATAAGAGTCTGACATTAAAACAACTGTTCTATAAGCATATGTTTTATCATATATTTCCTCACACCCACCCATTGCTGCGATAGGCTCTGAGTACCGGCAACAAAACAGTTGGTACACTAGCGTTTGTTTAATGCTGGGTGACTGTAAAACGTCGCCCGACTACAAATCAGTACTGTTATTACCGACTGGGTCTGTGGGATCATCAATCCTAATCTTTGTGGTTTTAAAGTAGAATGCCGCGTAAGCCGGTGCTAGAATGTGTGAGAGGTGTTGCACCTCATATTACCTCTCACAAACAGATGCATACAAGTATGTATAACCCGAGATTGCTACTCTTCTTACTTGTGTTTGCTCTTCCCGAAGGATCCCCTTTTCAGTATGTTTTAAATGGCTAAGGTTGCCTTTGGGTAACCTCGCGAATGGTCTTTTAAATCTGCTTTAGTTATTTCTTTAAAAGTTCTATTTTGTTGTCAAATTATTACTTTTCAGTTTTTCCTATTTAAACTTGTTATGACACTGAACTGTTTACCTAAAACGTTTTTATGTTTTTAAAAACGCATCTTTCCTAATATGGTCATATTTGTTATTATTTAAACATCAACTGGTGTGATGAAACCGACACTACACACTTCTAAATTAGTAAAATGTTTAAATTAAGCAGCTATTAATTTCGTCTTTAAGCATGAGAAGATTTCGTTTAACACTGGGAAAAGGTGTTATCTGAAACGTCAGGTAATGAAGATGATATGAAAGGATATAAATGAAGCAGCCCGTAGTGAACTTATATCACAGAGTATCATATGTATCAAGAGAAACTTATATCACAGAGTATCACATGCATCAAGAGAAACGTATATCACAGAGTAGCACATGCATCAAGAGAAACTTATATCACAGAGTATCACATGCATCAAGAGAAACTTATATCACAGAGTAGCACATGCATCAAGAGAAACGTATATCACAGAGTAGCACATGCATCAAGAGAAACTTACATCACAGAGTAGCACATGCATCAAGAGAAACTTATATCACAGAGTAGCACATGCATCAAGAGAAACTTATATCACAGAGTAGCACATGCATCAAGAGAAACTTACATCACAGAGTAGCAAATGCATCAAGAGAAACTTACATCACAGAGTAGCACATGCATCAAGAGAAACTTACATCACAGAGTAGCACATGCATCAAGAGAAACTTACATCACAGAGTAGCACATGCATCAAGAGAAACTTATATCACAGAGTAGCACATGCATCAAGAGAAACTTATATCACAGAGTAGCACATGCATCAAGAGAAACTTACATCACAGAGTAGCACATGCATCAAGAGAAACTTATATCACAGAGTAGCACATGCATCAAGAGAAACTTATATCACAGAGTAGCACATGCATTAAGAGAAACCTTTGCAGCTGAATTACCTATCTTGACTACCATTATAATAAAATAAGATCATTTACATTCAATAAACTAAACCGTCAAGAAAACATCAAAACCAAATTTACGTTAATAAGTTAGTTTTATTGGAACACTTCTCATTTAGTTTTATTTATAAGAAAGGAAAATGCAGTCCATTGGAACTTCATCCTGATTTCAATTGTTTACACGGTATTAAGTAGAAACCTGTTACAATCGGAAATGTGGGAGTGGGATGGTGCCTTCATGAGAAATAATGACCCTATTTGTTATCCATGTTATAATGTTCAAACTGACCAATCGAAGTTTAGATACAGGAATAATAGTGTTGATTGTACTTGAAATGTCACACTCATGACATATAGTTAGATAAGTACCATGATATGCTAGCCTTATGTGATGCCGGATTTTACTTAGAATATAGTGTGAACTGACTTAACACCTGAACAACAAGATCCTTTTTAGAGATCGTATTTATTTTGACTGATATGATATTTTGGTCATAAATTGGAATATGTTTTAATAGTTTAGATGTGTGTTTAGGGAAAGCCAGATGTACCAACGTTAAGGTTCTTTAGAGGCCTTCGCAGAAAGAGAAATACAAAGGCATTCAGAATAACCCTACTACTACTATCGTATAACTTTTTTAAATGCCAGAAAATATGAATATAATGGGAAAGCGCGGTCAACGTCCTCATCCAACGGTCTATCCTCCGAGCACGTTAAAGAACCATAGGAATCTATTCGATATTAAGAGTAGGACACGGTTCCGGATTTCTATGTATCCTTCCCCTCTCTCTAGGGCGGCTCTGTGTTGATGAGCCGTTAAACAACATTCAATTCAATTCAATTCATCCAACTGCCGAAGAAGTGTTCTCTTAAGTGAATTGTGTCAATGCTGCACGGCGGCATCATGAACCGAAACCTTTCGGTTTCTTTCAAGAAAGCTACTTTTAAACACATTGACTCCTCTCCCCATTCCAGTAAAAGCCTTTTGGTTTTAAAACCGCAAATTGATCCATAGTTAGTCATTTGGGTAATCAAATAGTTAAAAATAGTAAGCAACATAATTCAATATTGCCTCCTTGTCAACCTAGCTTATCCGTTAGTCAATTATATTCATAACCAAACCAACTAGAACCAACGTTCGCAACTGGTTAGTGTAATCCCAAAGGTAAAGCAGTGAATCATACAAAACACATGTCATCTATTTATCAAAACATCTTTATGCTTGTCGCAGACTAGACAAAAAAGGATCACTTTCCATAACTGACAAACTAATACAATATTAAAAACCCCTCGCTCTAATAACTATGTTAACTGCCGTCTAATCAAAACAGATTATCTGTAAGTTAATTATGCTCCTAACAATTTTGAACCAACGTTTAATTATTATGATTCAGAAAGCTAAAACTGAAACATAGGACAAATCTGCCATCTATGCTGCAGGCTAGACAAGAAACGATCACATTTCCATATCTGCCACACCAATATAATATTAATAAAATAAAACCGACTCGAATAGCTCTGTAGAGACGTTACCCCATCAATTAACAGTTGTGTATACAAACACTATAATATCAATCAACTTTTCAGCTTTTCAGAGGTCGCAAAGCCAACAGAGATTGATTTTTTTATAGTTATCTTGATTAGATAGTTATCTTGATCAGTGAGTTATTCCCATGAACATATGTAATATATAAGTGGGAAATCAGTGAAAAAGTACGAATCTGCAATTCTGATTCGTTTCAGCAAATGCAAACTTGAGATTTTGAAGATTTCAAATAAATAATCAGTGTCAAATATGATATTTTTCAACTTCAGCATAACAATGAGTACGGGCAATTAACGCAAAACAGATTTGTTTACATGTTAAAAATATGCAAGTCTTTATATCAATATCGAGGAATACAAAATCTACGAAAGAAATGGAAAATTATGAACCAATGTGTTTTTCTTGTGTGAATCTCCTTTTCCCGTGTTAAGGATCGTAATTATTAAATCGGAATACCTAAAAATTCATACTTACACAGAGTTTTTACCATAACAAGTACATGAAAACTAGCAAAGCAAATTAAACGTTACTTGAAATCGTATAAGAAGCTTTATAAAATAAGCCTTCGATATGTCTTTAATGTATGTCATTGGGGTTCATAGGTTAATCGAAGTTCGACGTTCGTCATTTCGGACACGGGAAATCGGTCCGTTATGGCGTAGGTTAGTTGCAAGAATCGCCTTCATATAGATAAAGACAGTGATTTTACAGGTATGTACAAGGTTTATCCATTGCCAAACAATATGTTCCACATTGATATATGCAATCTGTTTGAGTTGTTGACATTTTGGACAGGCGTTGTGGTCAAAGTAACGATTGAAGAACTGGAAAAGTCGTGCTTTTTGATGAAAGATTGCATTTTTGTAATACAAACTTGTTTTTATAACCAGCAAACCAGATTATCCGATGGACCACAGTGTACTTGTCACAGCAATGCTTTAACATAGAAAGATGACATATATCAATGCTGGTAAGATTTAAACATATTTTGCCATGACACACGTTGGGCTTTTTCTAGGAAATGAAAGTATGTTGTCTTCCTGAGAAACGGATAAACAAACCTTGACCATATTTGCACCTAATCCGCGTCACAACGGACAGATTTCACGCTTTTACTAGATTAACACTTTTATGGAATCGTACTTTCGAAGATGTCAATATCCTAACTACGTTGGTGTTTTTGCAATGTTCGTGGAAAGGAAAGAACATGTCACCATGATCCAAAGGAAATACAAGACAAATCTGATCGAAAACAGTTCCAAAAGCTCTTACAAAATGTAGCAGTAAAGTAAAAACTCCGCCTCGAGTATCTTTTGTAAGTTGTGTTTACATGTCTATATCTATTACACTTCTCGTAATATTGCGCGGAAAATGCCATTTTCTTTTTTACTTTTTATCAATTCAATGGCTATTATTCCGGTTTTCTGGAGCAAAATCAGTCTGGTTATCAAACTCGACCTAAACATTGTGACTATAATGAGTGCGACCAAATTTCATGAAGACTAAAATATAAATACTTAAGTTATGTGCGGAAACCGTTAGAATTTAAAAAAAAATATTTATCAATTCAAGGGCAATACTGTATTATAATGCCCATGTTTTAGGATCAATAAGACCGGTTATCGAACTTTACCCAGACATTGTCACCATAAAAATTGCGACAACGTTTCATGAAGACTGCGTATTAATAGTGTGCTGGAATAACTCGCTTTTAAACCAATTCAAGGATCATAACTTAGATGTTTCTGGGGCAGTCAGGTAGGTTATGAAACGTGATCATTGTGACTATAACGTGTGTGACCAAGTTTCGTAAAGATTGCATACAAAATACTCAACTAAAAGAGAGAACAGACAGACCAACATACTGAAAGGTACAACGCAATATACACCTCTTCGTCGAAAGGATGTGTGTGGTACTTCGAAAGTGTGTTTGTGGCGGAGTGTAGGGGAGGTGTTGATGGGCTGGGATGGGAGGTACATTATCACTGAATTTTAGGTTGAGGGCGGGTGATTGTGTGAAATTGCTTTATTTTCCTTCGGTTGTATTTATTTTGTTCTTGAGAAACAATATGTTGTCTCATATCCCCTTGTACCGACATAAGTTTTTATTTTAATTTAAAGCCATAGTGACTGGGCTCAATGATCCCAAAGGATCAGTAAGTCAAAACACAACTGATTCGTAGTCTCAATGATCCCAAATGATCAGTAAGTCAAAACACAACTGAGTCATAGTCTTAATCATCCCAATGGATCAGTAAGTCAAAACACAACTGATTCTTAGTCTCAATGATCCCAAAGGATCAGTAAGTCAAAACACAACTGATTCATAGTCTCAATCATCCGAATGGATCATTAAGTCATAACACAACTGATTCATAGTCTCAATGATCCCAAATGATCAATATGTCAAAACACAACTGATTCGTAGTCTCAATCATCCCAATGGATCATTAAGACATAACACTACTGATTCGCAGTCTCAATGATCCCAAAGGATCAGTAAGTCAAAACACAACTGATTCATAGTCTCAATCATCCGAATGGATCATTAAGACATAACACTACTGATTCGCAGTCTCAATGATCCCAAAGGATCAGTAAGTCAAAACACAACTGATTCATAGTCTCAATCATCCGAATGGATCATTAAGTCATAACACTACTGATTCGTAGTCTCAATGATCCCAAATGATCAGAAAGTCAAAACACAACTGAGTCATAGTCTCAATCATCCGAATGGATCATTAAGTCATAACACAACTGATTCGTAGTCTCAATGATCCCAAATGATCAGAAAGTCAAAACACAACTGAGTCATAGTCTCAATCATCCCAATGGATCAGTAAGTCAAAACACAACTGATTCGTAGTCTCAATGATCCCAAAGGATCAGTAAGTCAAAACACAACTGATTCATAGTCTTAATCATCCGAATGGATCATTAAGTCATAACACTACTGATTCATAGTCTCAATGATCCCAAATGATCGGTAAGTCAAAACACAACTGATTCGTAGTCTCAATCATCCCAATGGATCATTAAGACATAACACTACTGATTCGCAGTCTCAATGATCCCAAAGGATCAGTAAGTCAAAACACAACTGATTCATAGTCTCAATCATCCGAATGGATCATTAAGTCATAAGACTACTGATTCATAGTCTCAATGATCCCAAATGATCAGTAAGTCAAAACACAACTGAGTCATAGTCTCAATCATCCCAATGGATCAGTAAGTCAAAACACAACTGATTCGTAGTCTCAATGATCCCAAAGGATCAGTAAGTCAAAACACAACTGATTCATAGTCTTAATCATCCGAATGGATCATTAAGTCATAACACTACTGATTCGCAGTCTCAATGATCCCAAAGGATCAGTAAGTCAAAACACAACTGATTCATAGTCTCAATCATCCGAATGGATCATTAAGTCATAACACTACTGATTCGCAGTCTCAATGATCCCAAAGGATCAGTAAGTCAAAACACAACTGATTCATAGTCTCAATGATCCCAAATGATCAGTAAGTCAAAACACAACTGATTCATAGTCTCAATCATCCGAATGGATCATTAAGTCATAACACTACTGATTCGCAGTCTCAATGATCCCAAAGGATCAGTAAGTCAAAACACAACTGATTCATAGTCTCAATGATCCCAAATGATCAGTAAGTCAAAACACAACTGAGTCATAGTCTCAATCATCCCAATGGATCAGTAAGTCAAAACACAACTGATTCGCAGTCTCAATGATCCCAAAGGATCAGTAAGTCAAAACACAACTGATTCTTAGTCTCAATCATCCGAATGGATCATTAAGTCATAACACTACTGATTCGCAGTCTCAATGATCCCAAAGGATCAGTAAGTCAAAACACAACTGATTCATAGTCTCAATGATCCCAAATGATCAGTAAGTCAAAACACAACTGAGTCATAGTCTCAATCATCCCAATGGATCAGTAAGTCAAAACACAACTGATTCGCAGTCTCAATGATCCCAAAGGATCAGTTAGTCAAAACACAACTGATTCATAGTCTCAATCATCCGAATGGATCATTAAGTCATAACACTACTGATTCGCAGTTTCAATGATCCCAAAGGATCAGTAAGTCATAACACTACTGATTCGTAGTCTCAATGATCCCAAAGGATCAGTAAGTCAAAACACAACTGATTCATAGTCTCAATCATCCGAATGGATCATTAAGACATAACACTACTGATTCGCAGTCTCAATGATCCCAAAGGATCAGTAAGTCAAAACACAACTGATTCATAGTCTCAATCATCCGAATGGATCATTAAGTCATAACACTACTGATTCGTAGTCTCAATGATCCCAAATGATCAGAAAGTCAAAACACAACTGAGTCATAGTCTCAATCATCCGAATGGATCATTAAGTCATAACACAACTGATTCGTAGTCTCAATGATCCCAAATGATCAGAAAGTCAAAACACAACTGAGTCATAGTCTCAATCATCCCAATGGATCAGTAAGTCAAAACACAACTGATTCGTAGTCTCAATGATCCCAAAGGATCAGTAAGTCAAAACACAACTGATTCATAGTCTTAATCATCCGAATGGATCATTAAGTCATAACACTACTGATTCATAGTCTCAATGATCCCAAATGATCGGTAAGTCAAAACACAACTGATTCGTAGTCTCAATCATCCCAATGGATCATTAAGACATAACACTACTGATTCGCAGTCTCAATGATCCCAAAGGATCAGTAAGTCAAAACACAACTGATTCATAGTCTCAATCATCCGAATGGATCATTAAGTCATAAGACTACTGATTCATAGTCTCAATGATCCCAAATGATCAGTAAGTCAAAACACAACTGAGTCATAGTCTCAATCATCCCAATGGATCAGTAAGTCAAAACACAACTGATTCGTAGTCTCAATGATCCCAAAGGATCAGTAAGTCAAAACACAACTGATTCATAGTCTTAATCATCCGAATGGATCATTAAGTCATAACACTACTGATTCGCAGTCTCAATGATCCCAAAGGATCAGTAAGTCAAAACACAACTGATTCATAGTCTCAATCATCCGAATGGATCATTAAGTCATAACACTACTGATTCGCAGTCTCAATGATCCCAAAGGATCAGTAAGTCAAAACACAACTGATTCATAGTCTCAATGATCCCAAATGATCAGTAAGTCAAAACACAACTGATTCATAGTCTCAATCATCCGAATGGATCATTAAGTCATAACACTACTGATTCGCAGTCTCAATGATCCCAAAGGATCAGTCAGTCAAAACACAACTGATTCATAGTCTCAATGATCCCAAATGATCAGTAAGTCAAAACACAACTGAGTCATAGTCTCAATCATCCCAATGGATCAGTAAGTCAAAACACAACTGATTCGCAGTCTCAATGATCCCAAAGGATCAGTAAGTCAAAACACAACTGATTCTTAGTCTCAATCATCCGAATGGATCATTAAGTCATAACACTACTGATTCGCAGTCTCAATGATCCCAAAGGATCAGTAAGTCAAAACACAACTGATTCATAGTCTCAATGATCCCAAATGATCAGTAAGTCAAAACACAACTGAGTCATAGTCTCAATCATCCCAATGGATCAGTAAGTCAAAACACAACTGATTCGCAGTCTCAATGATCCCAAAGGATCAGTTAGTCAAAACACAACTGATTCATAGTCTCAATCATCCGAATGGATCATTAAGTCATAACACTACTGATTCGCAGTTTCAATGATCCCAAAGGATCAGTAAGTCATAACACTACTGATTCGTAGTCTCAATGATCCCAAAGGATCAGTAAGTCATAACACAACTGATTCGTAGTCTCAATCATCCAAATGGATAATTAACTCATAACACTACTGATTCGTAGTCTCAATGATCCCAAAGGATAAGTAAGTCAAAACACAACTGATTCATAGTCTCAATCATCCGAATGGATCATTAAGTCATAACACTACTGATTCGTAGTCTCAATGATCCCAAAGAATCAGTAAGTCATAACTCAACTGATTCGTAGTCTCAATCATCCCAATGGATCATTAAGTCATAACACAACTGCTTCGTAGTCTCAATGTTCCCAAAGGATCAGTAAGTCATAACACTACTGATTCGTAGTCTTAATTAACCCAAAATAATCATTAAGTCATAACACAACTGATTCGTAGTCTCAATTAGCCCAAAGGATCAGGAAGTCATAACACAACTGATTCGTAGTCTCAATTAGCCCAGTGGATCATTAAGTCATTACACAACTGATTCGTAGTCTCAGTGATCCCAAAGGATCAGTAAGTCATAACACAACTGATTCCTAGTATCAATCATCCCAAAGGATCATTAAGTCATAACACTACTGATTCGTACTCTCAATGATCCCAAAGGATAAGAGAGTCAAAACACAACTGATTCATAGTCTCAATCATCCGAATGGATCATTAAGTCATAACACTACTGATTCGCAGTCTCAATGATCCCAAAGGATCAGTAAGTCATAACACTACTGATTTATAGTCTCAATGATCCCAAAGGATCAGTAAGTCATAACACAACTGATTCGTAGTCTCAATCATCCCAATGGATCATTAAATCATAACACAACTGCTTCGTAGTCTCAATGGTCCAAAAGAATCATTAAGTCATAACACAACTGATTCGTAGTCTCAATTAGCCCAAAGGATCAGGAAGTCATAACACAACTGATTCGTAGTCTCAATTAGCCCAATGGATCATTAAGTCATTACACAACTGATTCGTAGTCTCAGTGATCCCAAAGGATCAGTAAGTCATAACACAACTGATTCGTAGTATCAATCATCCCAATGGATCATTAAGTCATAACACTACTGATACGTACTCTCAATGATCCCAAAGGATCAGTAAGTCATAACACTACTGATTCGTAGTCTTAATTAACCCAAAAGAATCATTAAGTCATAACACAACTGATTCGTAGTCTCAATTAGCCCAAAGGATCAGGAAGTCATAACACAACTGATTC
Source organism: Cyrtodaria siliqua (assembly GCA_037043455.1). NCBI lineage: Eukaryota > Metazoa > Mollusca > Bivalvia > Adapedonta > Hiatellidae > Cyrtodaria > Cyrtodaria siliqua. Next base: position 42,051 of record JAWPHD010014585.1, read on the forward strand.
GTAGTCTCAATAAGCCCAAAGGATCATTAAGTCATAACACAACTGCTTCGTAGTCTCAATTAGCCCAAAGGATCATTAAGTCATAACACAACTGATTCGTTGTCTCAATGATCCCAAAAGATCAGTAGGTCATAACACTACTGATTCGTAATATCAATATTCCCAAAGAATCATGATTCATAACACAAACGATTCGTAGTCTCAATGATCCAAAAGTATCATTAAGTCATAACACTACTGATTCGTTGTCTCAATGATCCCAAATGATCAGTAAGTCCTAACACAATTGATTCGTAATCTCAATAATCCCAATGAATCAGTGATTCATAACACAACTAATTTGTAATCTCAATGATCCCAAAAGATCAGTAAGTCATAACACTACTGATTCGTAATATCAATATTCCCAAAGAATCATGAGTCATAACACAAATGTTTCGTAGTCTCAATGATCCAAAAGTATCATTAAGTCATAACACTACTGATTCGTAGTCTCGATAAGCCCAAAGGATCATTCAGTCATAATACAACTGATTCGTAGTCTCGATTAGCCCAAAGGATCAGTAAATCATAACACTACTGATTCATAGTGTCAATGATCCCAAAGGATCAGTAAGTCATAACACAACTGATTCGTCGTCCCAATGATCCCAATGGAACAGTAAGTTACAACACAGCTAATTCGTAGTCTCAGTGATCCCAAAGGATCATTGAATCACAACACAACTGATTCGTAGTCTCAATGATCCCAACGGATCAGTAAGTCATAACACAATTGATTCCTAGTATCAATGTTCATAAGGATCAGTAAGTCACAACACAACTGATTGGTAGTCTCAATGATCCCAAAAGATTAGTAAGTCATAACACAACTGAGGCATAGTCTCAATCATCCCAATGGATCAGTTAGTCAAAACACAACTGATTCGTAGTCTCAATGATCCCAAAAGATTAGTAAGTCATAACACAACTGAGGCATAGTCTCAATCATCCCAATGGATCAGTAAGTCAAAACATAACTGATTCGTAGTCTCAATTATCCCAAAAGATTAGTGTCATAACACAACTGAGTCATAGTCTCAATCATCCCAATGGATCAGTAAGTCAAAACACAACTGATTCGTAGTCTCAATGATCCCAAAATATTAGTAAGTCATAACACAACTGAGGCATAGTCTCAATCATCCCAATGGATCAGTAAGTCAAAACACAACTGATTCGTAGTCTCAATGATCCCAAAAGATTAGTAAGTCATAACACAACTGAGGCATAGTCTCAATCATCCCAATGGATCAGTAAGTCAAAACACAACTGATTCGTAGTCTCAATGATCCCAAAAGATTAGTAAGTCAAAACACAACTGATTCGTAGTCTCAATGATCCCAAATGATCAGTAAGTCAAAACACAACTGATTCCTAGTCTCAATCATCCCAATGGATCATTAAGTCATAACACAACTGATTCGTAGTCTCAATGATCCCAATGGATCAGTAAGTCAAAACACAACTGATTTGTAGTCTCAATGATCCCAAAGGATCAGTAAGTCAAAACACAACTGATTCGTAGTCTCAATCATCCCAATGGATCATTAAGTCATAACACAACTGATTCGTAGTCTCAATGATCCCAAAGGATCAGTAAGTCATAACACAACTGATTCGTAGTCTTAATCATCCCAATGGATCAGTAAGTCAAAACACAACTGATTCGTAGTCTCAATGATCCCAAATGATCAGTAAGTCAAAACACAACTGATTCGTAGTCTCAATGATCCCAAAGGATCAGTAAGTCAAAACACAACTGATTCGTAGTCTCAATCAGCCCAATGGATCATTAAGTCATAACACAACTGATTCGTAGTCTCAATGATCCCAAAGGATCAGTAAGTCATAACACAACTGATTCGTAGTCTCAATCATCCCAATGGATCATTAAGTCATAACACAACTGATTCGTAGTCTCAATGATCCCAAAGGATCAGTAAGTCATAACACAACTGATTCGTAGTCTTAATCATCCCAATGGATCATTAAGTCATAACACAACTGATTCGTAGTCTTAATGATCACAGAGGATCAGTAAGTCATAACACAACTGATTCGTAGTCTTAATCATCCCAATGGATCATTAAGTCATAACACAACTGGTTCGTATTATCAATGATCCTCTGTAGACTCCCCGCTCTTCATCTTTACTGTAAAATTATCACTTTTAAATAATAAATAGTTGTTTTTGCGTTTTAAACTAGAACTAGTTTTAAAATGATTCTAAATGACGTCAGTTTGATCTCATTACAGCATTACCACTATATACTTAAAAGGGAACCCCATGGAAATAAGGAACAAAAGCAAGAGAAAAAAGTAGCAGATTCTGTTTTATTGAGTCAGTTCATCACAGGTTATATATGGTGCCATACCCCTCAAACACGCTAACGCTAGCGACTTGTTACAGTCACCACACATTTTCACATTGTTAATTGTATGTCAATCTGATCTCCTACATTATAACCAAGTGTCCGATTGATGTCACGATAGTTTGTTTTGATACTACACTACCAAGTTTGACATTGATTGTAAATGGCATATCAGTACAATCTCAAACAATATCAACCAGTTTCACATTGATTGTGAATGACATATCATTTCATTTTCAAAAAGTATTAACCAGTTTCACATTGATTTTAAATGACATATCAGTTCATTTTGAAACAGTATTATCCTGTTGCACATCGATATTAATGACATATCAGTTCATTCTCAAACTTCTCAAACATTATAAGTTATATACCAGTTTCACATTGATTTTAAGTGACATATCAGTTCATTCTCAAGCAGTATTAACCAGTTTCATATTGATGTAAAGGACAAGTCAATTTGATCTCAAACGGTTTTACGAAAATAAGTATAAAAGTCGAACAGGAAATGCAGCTTTCAAAGAACACAGTAAACCCCAAAACACGCAAAACGACAAACATGAATGGCAATGCTAATGAGGAATAAAGGCATATGACGTCACAAACACAAAAAGGGTTGACAATAGGGCTACCGCCTTGGAACGGTCAGTGGCAAAAAAGGCCGCTGGGGGTTTAGACCAGGTTCTAGGGTGCACCAAATCTCACACTTACCCTACTGTCATCCCAATAAAACGGGACAGTGTAAATAAAGAAATACCCGCCATGAACTATTCTTTAACCAACGAGGCAGCATTAATAGGCAATATAAGTCAAACACAAGGATGCTCGTGTATATATAAATACAAAATAACAATAGCATAGAAAGCCACAAAGAAGGTACTCAGTGACTTGGCAGACGCCAGAGCAACACGAGAATAAACCATTGAGGGCACAAGACAAGACTGCAGACAAACATCAAACGTCACCTTTTGGGCTTTAGGTGGACGTCATCATAGTGTCCACAGCCTGTCCGGTTATCGCACAATTAAAGGGGAAAGCATAGTGGCGAACTGTAAATGGGTCCACCACCAAGGATGCAGTGCGTTGCAAAGTGATAGGATAATAACCTCTTTCGATAAACGTTTAAACAAGTTTAACAAAGGTAGTATGAAAGTGATCATGACCAAGGGTCTTACGAACTTTGTAAATCACGTCACGAAGTTTCACATTGATTGTAAAAGACACCTCGGTTATTATTCCGAAGTTTCACATTGACTGTAAATGACACCTCGGTTATTATTCCGAAGTTTCACATTGACTGTAAATGACACCTCGGTTTTTATAACGAAGTTACACAATGATTGTCAATGACACGTCAGTTCTCAGACAGACTGAAACAGTATTATGAAGTTTCACAATGATTGTAAATGCACGTCAGGTTGATCTCAAAAAGTATTAACAATGATTGTAAATGACACATCAGTTAAATCTCAAATAGTATTACGAAGTTTCATAATGACTGTAAATGAGTTAGATCTCAAACAGTATTACGAAGTTTTACAATGATTGTAAATGGCACGTCAGGTTGACCTCAAGCAGTATTACAAAGTTTTACAATGATTGTAAATGAGTTAGATCTCAAACAGTATTACGAAGTTTTACAATGATTGTAAATGGCACGTCAGGTTGACCTCAAGCAGTATTACAAAGTTTCACAATGATTGTAAATGACACGTCAGTTAGATCTCAAACAGTATTACGAAGTTTCCCAATGATTGTAAATGACACGTCAGGTTGATCTGATATCTGAATTAACACGTTTGGTACACCTTGATTGTAAATGACACATCAATTCATTCTCAAACAGTATTAAACAGTTTCACACTGACTGTAAATGACACTTCAATTCATATAATTACCACGTTTCACATGGTTGTTAATGAGTTAGTCCCGAACTATTTTCCATGATGGTATGTTAAACTAGACCGTTGACGCGGGCTTACAGTGTACGTCCCATGTCAGTCGTAGACCAGACAATACACGTTCACATGTCATAATGGATAGAACGAATTCACTGTAAATGACAGATCGAGCCCCACCACAGCTACTGAAGCTAACTATTCGCAATTTATTAACATGTACTTTTACAAACAACATTAGTTGAATGGCCTCTGTTATAAAAGCAACAACAATTGCATTTCATTTTGTCAACAGTATTGCAGTTTTAACAATGATCGAATGTTTAATTTACTACAAGTGGGAAACTGTCATATTGCCCAAGGGAATGCATTTAAATGTTTAATGCAGTTATGTTGTTTGACTGATTATTTCTAAATCGTATGAGCATTTTAGATTGCTTTTAGCGACTGTACATCCTAAGGTTCGTTTTAAATATATTGTGAATGTCGGATATGATAAAACTGATAAACTCCTATTTTAGAATGAATACGACTCTATACGTTCACACGTGATCGATGTGCGAACGTTCTTATGAATCTGTAAAGTACGGCGGAAACATGCATTAGAACTTCCACTTAATGTTTTTTGCTTCAATTACCGATAGGAAATACGTACGGAAAAGTGTATGAAATATAAATAAATAAAAAAAAGCATTTGAAAGCGTACACTATGACAGAATTATAATAAATATTTATTATTGAAGACATTGGTTATTTTAAAAATTGGATTTAATCGCGCATTCTACTCCTTTTTCCCTGTTTTTTATCCTATTCTTCAATACAGTTATATACCAATAGATCCGACCAGTTTCGTACATTGAGTGTTTTTTTTCAGAGAACAGAAAAAGACACGATTAGATTATCGATTATCACTAGAAACAGCCAAAGTAGAGGGAAAACATATACAACCAGTCGATACTATGCATCAAAGCTGGTACCATATACTTACAGAATAAAGAAACAGCCAAAGTAGGGAGAGAACATCTAGAACTTGTCTATACCATGTACCTCAAAGAGGGTCTAGTATACTTACCGAATAATGAAACAGCCAAAGTAGAGCGATAACATGTAGAACCAGTCGATACCATTTATCTCAGCGATGGTGTATTATACTTACCGAATAATGAAACAAACAACCAAAGTAGAGAGAGAAAATGTAGAACCAGTAAATAGCACGCATCTCAAACATGGTCTGGTATACTTACCGAATAATGAAACAGCCAAAGTAGAGCGATAACATGTAGAACCAGTCGATACCATTTATCTCAGCGATGGTGTATTATACTTACCGAATAATGAAACAAACATGCAAAGTAGAGAGAAAAACAAACACCAGTAAGTAGCATGCATGGTCAAACATGGTCAAACATGATCTGGTATACATACCGAATTATGAAACAGCCAACGTAGATAACATGTAGAACCAGTAAATAACATGCATCTCAAACATGGTCTAGTATACTTACCGAATAATGAAACACCCAAAGTAGAGTGAGAACATGTAGAGCCAGTCGATATCATGCATCTGAAACATGGTCTGGTATACGTACCGAATAATGAAACAGCCAAAGTAGAGTGAGAACATGTAGAACCAGTCGATACCGTGTATCTCAAAGATGGCCTTCTCGGAGATCACAATGCCCACAATGATGAAGATTAACGTATTGGCGAGATAGGCCAAAGTTTCCCAGAATCTGGAATAAAAACATAAAAAGTCAATAAATTATTGCAAACTAAATCTGGTTCCGAAGTAAGCATACCTTTAATAGTGCATGTTTTCCGGCATGGTAGCTATAAAAGAGTCGTCAAACCTATATAATATTATCGTCAGTTCCAATTTCAAATGATTGCCCCCTAGTTAGTTCTGTTGTAAATACACGTCTGCTTGCTGCAGTTGTATGAATTATATTTGCAATATTAAACCAGTATTTTGTATTGATTGTTAATGAAAAAAAAAGATCTTTAACTGCTGATTTCTTCTCATTATATTTTCTAGAATATTCTGCTTGCTATCGACCAATATACAGTGAAAATCCTAGCAGCAGCACAATTGACCTTGTCTGACATTCGCCGAAGTATTTTAACGTTTTTAAAAATAGACGACGCAGGTAATTCATTGTTCTATAACTGTCATACATAGGTCCGCGAATGGTGTTTATTACTATAAACACTTTCAAGAAATGTATATTATATGTAAATACTCAGCGACATGTAGGGTGACATGTTCACGTGAGTAACAGTGAAATATATATAATAGAAAACTAAACAAAATACATGTAAGTATAAACATTTGAAAAAGAAGCATTAATTGAATGGAGTGTTGTTATCTGGTTATAAGGCTATGTGTTTTCTTAAAACAAGTCCATGGAGATTGGTGTAATTACAGTGAAACTCCTGGCAGCGGCACGATTGACCTTAGCAAAAGGTCGCGTTAATATGACAAAGGTTTCTGTAAATGTAATAGACAGAAGTCGAGCGTGTGTTACTACTATAAATATGTTTTCTATTGCTTGGGGTTCATTACACTTCATGTTACACTTTTTGCCTTTCTTCCTTTTTCCAGGATTCCTATTCAGAATTGCCGCTCTATGGGTGGCTCTAAATAACCTATATTGTGTTGATGAGCCGTTAAAAACATTCAATTCAATATTTCGTCACTTCTCACACCTCCCGACTTCTTACATCATGACTGTTAATTTCTTCATGACTTTAAACGCCACGAGGTCTAATTCAAGAAGTGAAAGATATGTTTGTAGGATTTTAGTGGGAGCGTCCCGCATCCCGCCCACCACCCCACACACTCCCCGCAAACACACACACTCCTCTTCCGCCCTCCTTGGGGATTTGCATTTCGTAAAAAGTAGTATTTACATACATGCAGTCAAACAAATTGTTTTTATTTCAAAAGTAAGTGCTAGAATGATGTAAAATCAAATGAATCGTCTCCGTGGCCGAATGGTTAACGACATTGCGTTGTAAACCTTCGCCTCTCACCACTGCGGATTCGAATACCCCTGGGAGTTTGACTTGTAAGTGAGGAAGTTTTGATTCTTACGGATGGCGGGAGGTGTACAGTACTGGTTCTACCCAGGAAAAGTGGATGGTCTGCCTCCACCCGTCATATATAACCTTGCATGTGTTGAAGTAAGGGCTGGCGTGGCGCAGTCGGTAGCGCGGCGGATTTGTAACCGGAGGCCCCGGGTTCAATCCTCCGTGGTGCCACTGAGTTCCGTCGGTGTGGTCTTGGGCAAGACACTTTATCTTAGCCTCGTCCGTCGGATGGGGACGTAAACCGGGCGGTCCCATGTATCGGTCTATCCTCCGAGCACGTTAAAGAACCATAGGAATCCATTCGATAATAAGAGTAGGGCAGGTTCCCTATTTATCCTTCCCCTCTCTCTGGGGCGGCTCTAAATAATCTATACTGTGTTGATGAGCCGTTAAACAATGTTGATGAGCCGTTAAACAACATTCAATTCAATTCAATGCATGTGTTGAAAATGACGTAAAACTCCATAGAAACAAAACAAGCATTTTTTTTTTAAAATGCAGTCGTCATAAGGCCCCATGTAATAAACGAATGAAAGAATGAATGAATGTATGAGTGAGTGAGTGAGTGAGTGAGTGAGTGAGTGAGTGAGTGAGTGAATGAGTGAGTAGTGAGTGAGTGAGTTTTAAGGCCCCATGGAATGAATGAATGAATGGATTAATTAATTAACACATAAGTAGGTCATATTGTGCGCAAAACCCATGGAAGCAAAGAGAAAGAAGTAAATAATACATTCATCTCAATAACAAACGATGTATTTATAGTAACACGTGTTAGTTGCAACAAACAAAGCATTCACGCAAATATTTGTCAAGATATCGCTAACTTTTGATACGAAAGGTCAATCGTGCTGCCGCTAGGATTTTTATTGTAAATACCTGAACTTTATAGTACTGCCACACTCAATCACATTTTTTTTCTGATACCGGGTCGACCAGTCGTAGCACTGCCTTTTATATACTGAGCGTCAAGCAGTTGAGCTACAAGTACCCTTTTTATGAACTCTTTAGTATGAACCGGTCAGAGTTTGGACACAAGACCTCCCGCATGCGAGTCGGACGCTCTACTATTACGCTACACTATAGTTGAATACGCGTAGAATGTTTTTTTAGCCAGTAGCTCATACTGAAATCCGATTTAAAATGAGCAAATACGGATATTTGTAGCGCGTTAGCATGTTATACATGTAACATTATCAATACATGTTTAATGACATAAAGTTGCGGTGGCCGGTTGGTTAGCATTCTTTGCCACTCTTCCAAAAGGTCTCGGGTTCGATTCCAAGTGCGGTCACATCTCAAATTGTAAAACACACTCCCGTAGTATTTTACTGCAATCTTGCAGTATTTTACTCGTGCAAGGCATTCTTTCAAGTGGAGTGTAAAGCCCTCGATCCCAATGGAGTGAAAGTCATACCCCGAAAGATATCGCTGAACTAACTTTTGTGTTTTGACAACCGTAAACAACCTAAGCCTTATATCTATGTCGTGTTTTCATATGTCCCCAATAAAGGTTTATACACTCTTTAAAACAAATAATTAAAAACACATACATAAAAAAAAATATATAAAAAAAAGAAAGAAGAAAAAGAAGAAGAAAAAAGAAGAAGAACGCGATACAGTGTTTGAAATTTAAAAAAAAAAGAAAGAAAGAAGAAAGACAGAGACTTCGAAGTGTAACATGTACATGTATATGTAAGTGTATACATCACTCGGAAGGGTCTGAAGAGTTGAACTTTCTTTCGGGTAGAAACGCATTGTAGTTAGGAGCATTATTCTTATTCTTGGCAATATACAATCGCTCGTGGCATGTCAACTTCATTCATTTTTTGAATGCTCTTACTCGTATATGTAGTCCCATATTTCTTGGGAAATGTTGAGCGATTTTATTGTTGTACACAGTATGTCTGCATGCGATAGTTCAGTTTAGAAATATCCAGTCTGAGGACAATGACTATATCTCTACATGGTATACGGTAATGTCCAACATAATATTAATCCAGTTAAGTCAACATGTGTATGAAGAAGTACAAACGTATATGAAAGACAAACGCCATCACATTACTACAACCGTATATGAAAAATGAACGCCATCACATAACCACAAACGTATATGAAAAACGAACGCCATCACATCACTACAAACGTATAGGAAGCACGAACGCCATCACATCACTACAAACATATATGAAAGATGAACGCCATCACATAACTACAAACGTACATGAAAGACGAACGCCATCACATCACTACAAACGTATATGAAGCACGAACGCCATCACATCACTACTTTTTGAATATAAAGCAATATCGTTGTGATTATTTCCCTCTTAACTAATAAAATGTAAGTGCTTCCTGCCGAGTAGATGGCACTTTGTTTAAGTATTCGGTGTTTTAAAGTTTAATGCTTGTCTACAATCTGGTTTTGTCGTGCCCGTACCTGTTTCTGTTCTTGTTGTTCTGGTTTCAATGTTTCAATTAGTACATATTTCGCGGCTTTCTATGCTGTTTTATATTCATATATACATGATCATCTATGTATTATATCGCATATTAATGCTGGCCAGTTTACTGGGGAATATGGCCTCGCTGGGTTTCTTTATTTAGACTGTCCCATTTAATCGATTTAATCGGGATGACAACAGTTAGAGTTAGGTCTGTTGCACCCTAAAACCTGGTTTAAACGAGTCTGCTACTTCTTGTCGTACTCTTAACGTTTTTTCTCTTGTTGCTCTGGCTTCTGCCAAGTCATTGAGTACTTGCTTTGTGGCTTTCTGGACTTTTTGTTGAAATAATATATATTCATAATCATTTATGTACTATACTTGTATTGCCTATTAGTGCTGCCTTGTTTGTTTACAGAATATAACCTGGCGGGGATATATATTTATTTGATTGGGATGACAATAGAGTAAGAGTGAGGTTTGTTACACCCTAGAACCCGGTTTAAACCCGTCCCTTTTACCCCAACGGCCTTTTTTGCCACTGACCGTTCCCAGGCGGTAGCCCTATTATCAACCATTTTATGTTTGTGATGTCATATCTTGTCTTTCATTCATTCTAGTATTTTATTCATTTTTGTAGTTGTTGATTGTTTTTGTTCATGTTTGTGGTTGACTGTGGTCCTTAAATGCTGCATGTCCTGTTGTTGATTGTTTCTGTTCATGTTTGTGGTTGATTGTGGTCCTTGAATGCTACATGTCCTGTTGTTGATTGTTTCTGTTCATGTTTGTGGTTGACTGTGGTCCTTGAATGCTACATGTCCTGTTGTTGATTGTTTCTGTTCATGTTTGTGGTTGACTGTGGTCCTTGAATGCTACATGTCCTGTTGTTGATTGTTTCTGTTCATGTTTGTGGTTGACTGTGGTCCTTGAATGCTACATGTCCTGTTGTTGATTGTTTCTGTTCATGTTTGTGGTTGACTGTGGTCCTTGAATGCTACATGTCCTGTTGTTGATTGTTTCTGTTCATGTTTGTGGTTGACTGTGGTCCTTGAATGCTACATGTCCTGTTGTTGATTGTTTCTGTTCATGTTTGTGGTTGACTGTGGTCCTTGAATGCTACATGTCCTGTTGTTGATTGTTTCTGTTCATGTTTGTGGTTGACTGTGGTCCTTGAATGCTACATGTCCTGTTGTTGATTGTTTCTGTTCATGTTTGTGGTTGACTGTGGTCCTTGAATGCTACATGTCCTGTTCGACGTTAATATCTACGTTTAATATCTTGGTTGTGTGTGTTGCTTCCACAGGATCTCCTTTAGCAGTATTTCTTAAACCCCAAGCGGCACTTTTGACACTCACCATTTCAAGGCGTTACCTTTAGTGTCAACCATTTTATGTTTGTTGTGTCACACAGTTTGCTTCTATTTACTACCTTTCCTTGTAACTGGTGTTTGTTTAGATTACGTGTTTTTGGTTGACTGTTTTCTGTGAATGATACTTTTTCTGTTCGACGACTTGTATGCCTAATCTTGGTAATGGCAATGATTTCATCGATATTGAACAATCTGCTTAAAATCATAAATTGTTAGGTCTAAAACCTCATCAGACGAAAAGTATGGCATTTTCCAATAAAATTAGAGTTTTGTTTGTTGGTACGAGACACGATGTGCATACTATATAATTTTTTAAAAATTCTGGAACAGAAAATGATTGGTTATATTAGAAGACAACATTTTGGTGAGACAGTTTGACGATTACAAACAAGAGTGTTCTTATCTCGGAATAAAGAGGGAAAACACAACTATTTTTAATTCAATTCGGCAACATGTTAATGCGAAATGTTTTAGTAAATGTCCAGATTCATTAAGTTTTAATCTTTGATATTAAAAATGAAATAACCTCTACAATTAGTTAACCACACCATATAAGTCGGCCGATTAACTATTTAATCACTTTCCTGTTTCAAATAAAGAGGCATTACATTACACTATTTCTTAAAAAAATAGGGGTAAATAAATCTACAGCTAAATATTTTTTTGAAATAGATGGTTTGTAGTGTTCCTGAGAGGTAAATAAGGAGAATTAAAAGTATGTAATCTTAAATTTTGACAAGTAATGTTTTCCAATTAAGTTGCTTAATGAATACCGGCCCTAGTTAAACATTTTTTCAAATGGGACAATTTATAATCCAAAACTGGTTATTTCATTACGCATTTCAAATAATCTACATCAACTTTAAGGTTTTCCTACAGTTTTTTGGTAGTAATTCAAGTCAATTAGGATAGTTATCGTTGCATTATTTTCACTACTTCAAATTTCATTGAACAAATGTATAATTATCATTAAATGCTTTAATTTCTTATTAAAAACAAAATGTTAGAATAACACTTTCAAACACGTTTGATGGGACCGCGGTGGCTCAGGGATAGCAAGTATGCTTTGAATCAGTTGATCACGGGTTCGATCTTCACTGGCACCAATGGGTTACAATGGTGTATTCTCAGGCAAGACAGTTCCACTAGGCTCGTCCGCCGGATGGGTATGTGCAAAGGGCGGTTTCCAAGTTCCATTAGGCTCGTCCGCCGGATGGTTATGTGCAAAGGGCGGTTTCCAAGTTCCACTAGGCTCGTCCGCCGGATGGGTATGTGCAAAGGGCGGTTTCCAAGTTCCATTAGGCTCGTCCGCCGGATGGGTATGTGCAAAGGGCGGTTTCCAAGTTCCACTAGGCTCGTCCGCCGGATGGGTACGTACACAGGTGTCCAAATTCCACTAGGCTCGTCCGCCGGATGGGTACGTACACAGGACGGGGTCCAAGTTCCACTAGGCTCGTCCGCCGGATTGATACGTACACAGGGCGGTGTCCAAGTTCCACTAGGCTCGTCCGCAGGATGGGTACGCCGTACACAGGACGGCGTCCAAGTTTCATTAGGCTCGTCCGCCGGATGGGTACGTACATAGGACGGCGTCCAAGTTCCACTTGGCTCGTCCGCCGGATGGGTACGTACACATGATGGCGTCCACGTTCCACTAGGCTCGTCCTCCGGATGGGTACGTACACAGGACGGTGTTCAAGGCTTGTTCAAGACAGCTCTAGCAATGTGTGTCATGTTCATGCTTACATTGTATAGCTTTTACCTTTTAAATAGAATCGACGACATTTTGCAAACCATGAATCGGATGATTGTTTTTGTTCATCATTCCCATATATATGTTATGAAGTAAGAATACAAGCTAACCTTTAGTTTCTGGATCTACTTTGTGTAACATTATTAAATTAGCTAGCTATCTTGAAACGTACTTTTTCTTTATGATCGTTACACACGCAACATTATTGGCAGAATTAAAAGTCTATCACGCATATCTCAGTCGATGTCGCACAATCGAAAATCCCCGCGCTCGCCATAAAGCCACATCTTTGATCCCGCCACACCCTTATGACTCTGGGGAAAATGTTTCATACACTGCTCTGAATAATGTTCAATTTGATATGCAACACGACCTTATTCAGAGAGAAGTATTTGTTTACCCCGCTTACCCCCTCACATGTAACTCCCAGGGACACCTAGGCATCCCATTCAAAATCCCGTCTGAGGGATCTCAGTGGTTTCCCAGTTTTGATCCAGGGGCTATACCCCTAGGAGTGGGATAGGTCCTCGGGGCCAGTGCTGGTTGGTTGGTTGTATCCGTCTGTTCATGACCAGTGAATGTATATATAGTTATAGTATGGGGATCTCGACGGTTTGTAAGTTGTGACCCAGAGGCTATGTCCCTAGGGGTGTGGATGGACTCCGGCGCTAATTCTGGAAGGATGATTCTATTCTATCCGTAAGTATATATATGGTTATAGGGTGGAGATCTCGAAAAATAAGTTTTGAACCTGTACACTCCCTCATGTGAAATCCCAAGGGCATGCCCTATGCGTCCCATTCAAAATCCCGTCTTATATGTTTTATAACTAGAGTCAACGATTACACACACACAATTTCAGATCCCTATGTTATACTATTAAGGAGTTATTGCATTTTTACGTAAAACACCGCAACCCTTGCCCCGCCTCCAGGGCTTGAAACATAAATCCAAACGTGATGTGCACATCTCGACCTAGGTCAATCATATTCTTAAGTATGACGTTCATAGTTGAATCTGTGTATGACGAGATGCATTCCATCACAAACGGAAGCACGGACTGATGAACTCATAGACGGAGACGATAAGATGATCCCGCTTTTTCTTCGAAAAGCGAAGAAAATCGTGGGTATACATATAGAGATATTAATTGTGAAAACTCGGCCAATTCCGTCATTCTTCCGGATCCCGCCTCGTGTGTAGGCTATATCGACGCTTCGATATGTTCAACATCTTGACATTCTGTCAGCTGGAAGTCAACGGCACAGCTAATAGATATAAACAATATAGCCGTTAGCCACACGTGTTGATGCATGTTTGATGTATGCTTTCCTGTAGATAAACTACAGATGGAGCATTCAGCCTAATGACCTTGCAAAACATTAAAGATAACTTTTTGAATGCAATTTCGTTTTATCGGGAATATGACGCGCGCCACGCTGGTATGAAGTATCCAATATGGTGCCCTTCGATAGACATTCGAGTAATGCTGCGACGCAGTGTATGAGATGTTGCGAATGATATAGATATAACATTGATCCTTCAAACGTGTTTTAATAATTCAGTAGTAATGCAATTCTGTCGCCTTAACAATCCTGTTTAAATTCATCGCACCATTTCATAATTAATACTTACCAATAAATTACCCCACTAAGAATCAGTAGCATTATTACTCACTGTTCCTTCGGATTCTTGGAGCCAACTCAGAGTGGTTACAGCAGAATACCGCTTAAGCCGGTGCTAATGGGCATGAAATGTGTTTTACTTTATATAATATCTCAGGATTAGACTAAGTAAAACCGCGCTCCAGACTTTTAGGTTTGTGATATTGCAATATTTACTTTCAAATGTATATATGTATATCCTCGAACTTGTATACAAAAAGAGTATGAAATGAGAAATCTGGAGCTATTGTTTTGGATGGCCGTGTATTGTGACCGCTACGCTTCCTGTTAGACCTCTGCCTTAACCTTTACTGACCTGTCTAACTGGGATGACACAAGGGTAAGACTGATGTTTCGTGCACCCTAAAACCTGCTTTAAAACCATTACGTGGTCCGAGTATTAACTTTCATACCCACTCCAACCACTTCTCAAAGAAGCGAAAACGGGGTTGGCTGGGGGTATGAACTAAAACCTTAATTTCGGCTGAAGAAAATGCATATTGTAAAATTAAAACATTTAATAAGTAATTTTAAATAGGTTATCGCATTTTTTCAGTAAAAATGTTTTAAACATGTTTTATTGTCGAAATATCCGTTATAAAATCCTGCTGATATACATGATATAAGCTTTCCCTTCGCTTAATGGAGTTAAGGCAGGACCACGTAATGCCAAGCAACTATTCAATTCCCCAGTTGTCAACCCTTTTATGTCTGAAGTGGTGTATACTTTGCTTTTCTTTATCCTTTTATAACACATGGTTCAAATAGATAACACATGGTTCAAATAGAAAACACATGGTTCAAATAGATAACATTTCTGGAAGGAAGATGAAATATTGACAGACAAATGTAAATGTTCTCCTTTGGAATTTCTAAACAAAGTGGTTTTAGCAGCATCTCTGAATAAATCGTCTTTATTGACAATCACATTAATTTAAAAAAAATCATACAGGCTACACCATCCCAAAAGTAAATATATCAGTCAGTCTAGGCGCGTTCTCTTATATTATAAGTGTTTTTATAATGGAAAAGCACAACTTTTTTTTGTTTTATGTTTCATACAATTTTTGTATTCTTCCACTGACAAAGTGCCGTTGGTGTGGTGACCGTTGAAATGTGAGAATAATTGAACATTGTAATTCATTTTGTTCATGTTGCACATTCATACAGTTGAAGCAATTTATTATGACCAACTAAATACCATTGGTTTTAATCTGAAAGTGCCAGTGGCAGAGCTCCATGAAATACCATTTATTGTTCTAAACAAAACCTAGGGTAAACGGCAGAGTGTAACGATTCCTTTATCTAACATGGTTTATTAAAATACTCAATGTTGACTGAGGTGGTGATATTGGGGTGGTCTGAAAAATGCTATATAAACCTCTGACGTCATGTACGTCAACCGTTAAGACGTCATTTTAAACTCTAGAAAACACGTAAACCGTTGAGACGTCATTTTAAACGTCAGATGCAAAACAACAACGCAACGAAATGCGTAATTTTAAGCAACACTACGTTCCGACAACACATTTAAATAGGATGATGCTGTATATTCTTCTCGTGTGATGTTGAGAGGCTGGCATAAAATGTAAGTTGTGAGAATTTGTTTGTATTGTGTGCAATCTGTCGACAAAATGTGTTTCATGATACATAAAACTCCATGTTAGATAAGAAATAAAATATTTCCAGCGGGTTTTATTATGCGAGATCAAAACCTGGTGTTTGGGACTTGAAATACATCGAAACCGCGGGCCTGCGGCCCATGGTATCGATGAACTTCAAGTCCCGCCCACCAGGTATTGATCTGGGACAATATAAACCTGCTGTAAATATTTTATTTCTTGAATATAGCTAGTTGCCTAGGACATCGATTACCTGTAATACCTTCAAGGTCATTTCAGTGTTGTTTTCTTGAAACTTAACGGTTTATCAAGGTTATTATTCTATTTCAGACTAGACTCTGAATTAATTCTGTTCGTTAATTAACACCCATTTGTGAAATATCTCAATTGCAATCGCAGAAGCATTTTTATTTGACTTCTTGTGTTTGCAATTAACGTAATTCCAGTATTTGAGTGCATTCACTGCTATATTAAGCGCATTTTACTGAATCGTGAAAAACGGATTTGAAAATATTAATTCCCTGTTTACCTGAACATTTATTTCGAAACACTTGCCATGTTGCTAATAATACATAACTGTTTGTTTTTTAAGTTAGGACTATACTGCACCAGGATTAGCAACTAGTAGTATAACTTAACGTCAATGACATCACAATATGACGCGTTTTCTGATGTTATGTGGGGCTATAAGTGACGTGATAAAAATAGGCACTTTACTGCGTCGATTTTGATTTTCAACTACTATTCTAATACACCCTAGTTTAAAATATCTCGTTATATTGAACGATATATCACTGTAATTTTTGCAACGTTAGGAGAATAAGCATTGCGCATTGCGCATTGCGCATTGTAACGTATGCAACGTTAGGAGAGCAAGCAAAGCAATGCGAAAGATTTCAGATATGTGCGTTATTTTCACATTTTAGGGGTATTAGAATAGAAATAGAACATCGTTTACGGTGAATTATCTATAATATATCACGGTTTGTCGGGCTCGTGAAATTATTGTTTACAATTTAACTCCAAACCGTGATATATTAAACGATAATTCACAGTAAACGATGTTCTATTTCTTAAGTATAACTTATCGTCAATAGTACCACATTATAACACGTTTTCTGACGTTATGTGGCGTTATAAGTCACGTGATAAAACTAATCTTACATTTGTGCTCATATTTTTGGGCTTCGTCCTCATATTTGTGAGTATATTAAACTTGTTAACAACAATGACATAATTATGATGCTTATTTTTACGCCAACTATTTAATAATTCAAAAATAAATGAGCACTCATATAATATCCCATACGTTTGTTACTAAATAGAATTGGGCACAATCAGAGATGTACTGCGAACAAAGGGGAGGGGTGTTAGCCCCTTTTTCCTTAAAACATGCATTTTGGCCACAAAAACGAACTAAATCTACAAAAACTACCGAAATTTGTCCGAGACAATATTCTCTATATGTTCCTTACCAAAACAATCACAAAAAAACATTACACAGATTGTGCAGATGGCAGCTTTTGATTATCAACAATCATCAAATTACGAGTATTGCTTGCACATTTGAAACTGTTTAAAGGGGTATTTAGTAGTCACTTATGTCTGCTTACAAACATCAAACCTGGTTTTATTAAAACACAGTTTAAGCTTTTATACGCCCTCAAAATCTGGCCTACGGAAATACCAGCAAAAAAGGCGGACGTTTCTTATTTTGTTCAGTATATATTCCCTAATGCATTTTCGTCTGTATAAATATACGAAGATTTTTTTTTTCGATTAACTGCGACTGATTTGCATCTGAGCCTAATGGGGTCTAATGGAATTTCGTCTACCAAACTTAACGGGAAAACGTTTTTTAACAATACATTAAAGAAACTAAGTATTAAAATTGTGTGGTATTTATTTGTGTTTGCGTTGTGAGCAAAATGTGGGGTTTTCTTAATACCGGAATAACACAACTGTGTAGTATTTGAATAAGTATGGACATTAGTCAGGTGGGAGTTATTTCAATGTTATACCAAGTGGTATTCGGGAAATGGTCAACTTATTATTAAGACAGC